>JAKTVF010000789.1:0-14231 GCA_030557055.1 Candida tetrigidarum | reverse complement strand
TTTGTAAGCTATAAACTCTCCATCAAAAAAAAAAAAAAATATTTATCTTTTCTTTTTAGTAAAGCACATTTCTTTTTTTTTTTTTTTTTTTTTTTTTTTTTTTTTTTTTTTTTTTTTTTTTTTTGTGCGTTTGATTTTTGCAGTTTTCCCTAGAGTTGTTTTATTCTGGTTCAATTTCACCGAGACCATAATAGACATCAATGAAAAATACGCCCCATTATTTTTCTATTTTCTCCAGCTTTCGGGAAAACTGTACTTTCGCGATGGATGGGGGAGAGGGGGCATACCACAACAAAGCTAAATATCATAATGAAAAAAAAAGTATATAAACCTTCCTTATTCCTCTCCATGATATAGATATTTTCCTTCTTTTTTTCATTACTATTATTATCGTATATCATATATCATATATAAATAACTATCGTCTACTACTAAATCATGTCGTTTACTTCGTTTATCAAACCAGAATCTGATCCAAACATCATTGTCCCAACCAAACCATTCAACTTATCTCCAAACATCGTTGAAAGATTTTCCCTTAAAGATAAAGTCACTGTCATCACTGGTGGTGCCGGTGCTATTGGTGGTGCCATTGCTGAAGGTTACGCTCAAGCCGGTGGTCACGTTATCTTGTTAGATTATGCTGCTAGTGACAACGGCTTAAGTGCTAGATTGTCTGCTACCTATGGTATCAAATCTAAATTTATCAAAATCGATGTCACCAATGCCGAACAAGTTGAACAAGTTATCAACCAAATTGACGAAGAATTTGGCACTATCGATGTTTTTGTTGCCAATGCCGGTATTGCTTGGTACACTGGTTCTATTTTGAACCAAGACTCCACTCCAGAAAACTGGAAACGTGTTTTCGATGTCAATGTCAATGGTGTCTTCTACTGTGCCAAATATGCTGGTCAAATCTTTAAAAGAAACGGTAAGGGATCTTTCGTTATCACTGCTTCCATGTCTGCTCATATCAACAATGTTCCAAACTACCAAACATGTTACAACTCCGCCAAGGCTGCTGTTATGCACATGGCTAAAGGTTTAGCTGTCGAATTTGCCGGTTTCGCCAGAGTCAACTCTGTTTCTCCAGGTTACACCAACACTTTGTTGTCTGAACCAATTCCAAAACCACAAAGAGCCAAATGGTGGGGTTTGACTCCTATGGGTAGAGAAGCTGAAACCGACGAATTGGTTGGTGCTTACCTTTACTTGGCCAGTGATGCCTCTTCTTTCACCACTGGTTCCGACATTAGAGTTGATGGTGGTTACTGTTGTGTTTAAGCGGGGATAATTAAGAAGATGAAGATGGAGATGAAGGTGGAAAAAAGATGTGTTATGTTTTTAGGTAATATTTAATTATTAGTGGTGTTTTTTTTGCATTGTTATAGATTGTTAATTATTTTTTTGTATATTATAATGATATATTATTTTGTATGGTTAATTTATTTATTACGTTGTGGGTCCTAGGATTTACACACACAGAGAGAGAGGGAATGTTCTTTTTTTTTTCTGGTGGTGGTAATTGTTCGCTTGTATTGGGTACGTGTTGCAGAAAATGTGCCATGGCATGAACCTAAATATAGCCACAAATCAGGGGTTGGTGGGTGGCAGGCAGGTGAGAAAATTTTTTTCAACAACGACAACGACAACGACAGCAAACAATACCACCACCAACTCCCACTATCACACCACATACAACTACAAATGTTATACTACTTGCTATTCATCTTGCAGCTAGTCGTGGCTTCAACCCCCAACATAGGGAGGGTCTCATCTCAATTAGCACCAAATCCACACTACTCCTTACCAAACCTATTGACTGTTGATTCCAAGAATGATATCAACAACTGGAAAATATCCGACAACGTTCTATTTGACAATGGTAGGTTATTACTTGGCCAATCATCTTCCGTATGGGGTAAATACAAAATCCCAACTTCCAACAAGCAATGGACCATTGAATTGGTGTTCAGATCAACCGGATCAGACGCTGACAAAGTGTACTGGGACAACGGGTTAAGTGTCTGGTTAGTCAATGATAATGATGGCAAGAGCATCCCAAGTAATAGGTTTGATGGATTCAAGCTAGAAATCAACAACAACGAACAACCAGGATTGAAACTTTACAACAATGATGGATCCCGAGAAATATCCACCGTGTTGAAGAATGCTTTGGGTCAATGTAAATTTCAATACTTGGACTCAAACGTGCCATTCACCTTACGAGTTTCCTACGAAGAAAACAGATGGTTCAAAATACAAATGGACAACAACTTGTGTTTCAAGACCGATCAAATCAAGATCCCGTTCAACGATATCTTGTTTGGTGTCACTAGTGACGTGTCTTCACATTCACAAGAAAAGTACGAAATACTAGGATTGAAAACGTGGGAAAGAATCACTGAAGATGCCGTTGATGACCACGGTTTGATGATTGGCGATGAGATCAAGATTGATGTGAAAAACCAGGTTCAAACTGAGTCAGGACAAAAACAGGAAGTCAAGCCTGGGTACATTCGTGAATCCTTAATGGAAAGGGCTCAACGTATTAGACAAGAAATGATACAAAAACAACAAGAGGAAGAAGCCAGTCAACAACAACAAAGCGGTGGTAGTGCTGGTAGTGGATCATTGGATTTGATTCTTTCCAAGTTGAACCAATTGGAAATCAGTGTAGGAACATTAAACAACCTTGAAGAAGGATCTGAAATCATCTCCATCAACAATAAGATCAAAGAATTAAATAATGCCCAAGAGGTGTTAAAGTCCACTGTTGTTGATACTAAGCAATCTATTTCAGACTTGCAGCAAACATTGGTTAAACAATACTCACAAATGTTGGATGCCATCGGTCAATTGAATCAAAAAGTTATTGGTGAAGTAAGAGAACAACATTCAGGAATGGAAGAATTAAGTAAAAAAGTTGATTTGTTGATGAACAATCATAAAGAAATAGCGTACCAATACCAATCCGCTCAAAAAACCGAATCTACTCAAAATAAGAGTTCTACAGTTGATTCATTGATGAAATGGATCTTGTTCCCATTGATGTTAGTATTACTAGTATTGGTTGTATTTGTTTACCGTCTTAGACATGATATCAAACATTCTAAATTATTGTAAATATACACAATCCATATATATATATATATATAGTACTATGTACCCTTACTTGGAGACGCTGATCTTGATCTCGAGAGAGCATCATGGAAATCTTCAGTAGACCTACTCTCGAAATCCTTTGCCATGTCCTTGACAGACGATTTTCTTTCTAAACTAGGGGTAAATTTAGGAGGAGATGACAATTCTGGTACAGATTGGTTTGGGGACTTGTCATAGATGATATCATTTGATGGACGATATGTAACTGGTGCGGGTGGAAGGGATTTCTTTCCGTTGGAACCCTTGGTATTGTCTTGATCAAGTAAAACGTTTAATTTTTTCTTCTTAGGAGATGGTGATCTTCTCAACCCCATCGAAGGTTTTGGTTCTGATTCGTCTTCTTGTGTAGTTTGTTTTTGCGAATCCTTTTCGGTACTACCTGGTCCTTCCTTCTTGATGTGACTCTTGACAGCACTTTGTAATCTGGATTCCAATCTTGATTTAGATTTGGCTGCTAAAGTATTGGCAGCACTATGACTTTTGCTTGACTTGATGGAATCGTGACGAGCCAAACTGCTATTTCTTGAAACGGCTGGCGAAACACTGTTACCAGCAGAACCTGGTCCTGATCCTCTTGTAGAACTTTGGCGTCTTAACTCATTAAAGATACTCTGCTTGTTATTGAATAAATCGTTCATCAAGGTAGTTTGGAACTTGTCGTTGATGTAACTGCTTTCCGAATTGTTCAAACTATCAATCTTTGGTCGCAACACCAATGACCCAAACTCTTTGGCCAACCTGTGTTGCAACTCAAGCGCAGAATCTTTGTTCTGAGTACCAATGATACTCACCAATCGGTTCAAGTGGGTTAAAATCGCGTCCAAGGTTGCCAAGTTGCATTTAGGTAATTCGGCCAACACATTTTGTAACCCATTAATTCTTGACTCGGTTTGTGATACATCATGGTAGTTTGTGTAAAGCAATTTGATGACGTCATAGTAGTTATGGGGGATGATGGAATCTGGTAACTCCATGAAGTATAATTTCAACACGTTTGTTATAAGCAATGGGTGTGATTCTTTCAACACAGCCGTGATTTTGTTTGGGTCTTGCAACTCGTTCAATTGGAATCTTAATTTATGGACATTTGAGAGATGGATTGGCTGGGTCCAAAGGTTGACTCTTTCTTCGTCGTTTTGCACATCTGGGTACACGTTGTCCAATTGGCTTAGTATGCACTGAACGATATACGGAACAACTTTCTTGTCCAATCTCGCCTTGACATTCAAATCCACACCAAAAGTTTGGTTGATGTTGGAGTCGTAGTAGTTGTCGTACAAGGTAACAACTGGCTTGAATCTTCCCGTGGAATAGTTCTCAATCAAGAATTTCAAATCATTGACTGGGTTGATGGTTTCTTCCAACAACACCAACTCGTCACTGGCGGTTTTGAGATTGTTGATCCTGTTGGCAAAACTGGAGAGAAAATCAAATGTCACTTTCTTGATGGCTTTCAATCTATCTAATTCACATTTTTGCATGAATGTCAAATGATCCATAGCCAACTCTTCAAACTCGCATCTCAACTTGTCAAGCTCAACAACAGCACTAAGGTACAGGGCGTCGATGTTGTTGACATCGTTGATCAATTTAGGTAATTGAGTCTTGTCGTTGAAATCCACAGTATTCACACCAATGGCTTCTTTGACGTCTTCGAATTTAAAGTTGAACGATTTGGCCAATGACGAATCAGCAACGTGTTCATTCTCAACATGGGATAATTGGAATGCCGAGTCTTTCCATTGGTAAAAAAACTGCGATGAATTTATGAATGCCTTACCCATAGACCCAACTGCTCTAATAAATTCATTTCTAACCAAATCTTGTCCGAATATTTCTGCTTTCTCTAAGTTCCTGTTGAATTCAGGCATGTTTTCTAGTAACCATTGAGTTATGCTACTACCGGTGGAAACGTTCTGGTAGGTACCTAAAATTGGAACCTTATGAGGTCCCATTGGAATAGTGGTTAACATGGCTCCAAGTAAAGCTGCCATTTGTTTCTTGTCATATTTGGCATGGGTAAATTCAAATATTTCTTCTTCTTCTTCCTCTTCTTCTTCCTCTGCTTCTTGTGCTTGTCCTTCCAATTGTTCTTTGCGATGTCCATTATTACCAGCAGCCTCAATTGACCCAGAATTGCTTGTGGTACGCTTTCCTGATGTTGATCCCAAGGACAACTCCCTCAATTCCTCTTGCAACTCTTGCTCGTTGAAGTGGGACTTGAATTCCTCCAACATTCTACATTTGTTGAAGTATTTCTTCTGGATCTTGTCCACGGCTACCTGGTGTTGTTTCAACTGTTTGTACTTGTCATTCAACGTGTATTCGGAAAATCTAACACGCTGTTCATGTTCTTTACACCACTTCATGAATGGCAGTAACACGGCAGTTTCAATGGTTTCAGCAATGTTCAAGTGGTACTGGCCCTGTTTGTAGAACGTTTCGTTCATTTTCGTGTATGTGTTCTTTATAGTCGAAACATAGTCGTCATTCAACTGTCTGGAACTGGTGGGTTTCGATTCAGTCAATATCGACTCTAACGAATTCCCATAGATCATTTCCAGCTCCATTCGTTTCTCGAATAGGGTAATGAAATCATTGTTTTCCAAAATGCCTTGGTGCAATTGTAAGAATAATTTCTCAAACCCTTGGTGGTAATCTTGGGTCCAAAAGTTTTCTGCAAATGACATGGTGGTGGTTTGGACGTACGGCGAAAGTGAAAGTTGGTGATCAAGTGTTTTTTTTTTTTGGTCGATTTATTTCTAGAGACTGTTTTTTTTTGTTTCGAATTTTTTCTTGTTTTGGTTTGCTTTGCTTTGTTTGTGCGTTTTATTATTTGGTTCCCCTGACCCTTTGTTTTGTCCAGGCGTTGGGATTTTTTTTTTTCTTCTTCGCACCGTTGTGGTAGAAAAGTCTCGTGGTGAGTTTTATGCGTTGTTCTTAAATTATTCTAGACTCGCCTTGCCATTTCACCAGTCACAATACCGCAAATCATGGCACGACAAACGAGGAATTAGTTGACTTTTACGTGGATCATTGATTTTTTTCAACTCGGCCTCGCTCATCGTTACTTTGTGTTAAGAGCACTTTAATTTGGAAATCTATTTTTGGGTTTTGGCTCTAAAGTCGTTGAATCATTTACGAAGTGTTGGTGTAGGTTTGTACTGGATACCTTACCTAATCACTACATAAGTCAAACTTCACGCTCTAAATGTAACTTCTACTGTTTCGTTTAACCTGAAACACACAACTTGAGAATGAAATTTCTTTCCCTATACAAATGTATCTATTTATAGTAACATAATTCACTCTGGTTTCTTGTTACCTATGAGAAGGAGGTTATTTTTAGTCTTGTAGTTGTAACATTCTGATAATTCTATGAAAAATTTGATGAGTTTGGGTGCAAATTTCTTCCAAAAATGAAAATGCAATATAAAAAAATCAAAAAAATTCAATATAATCATTATATCTTGTTATTACTGACCAATACAAATGACCATTAATACATCAACACCCTCTTACTCCATATTTTCTATAGTTGTACTACATATGGTTGGGATCTCGTGGTACGTTCTAGCAATTCCGTAATGAGCAAGAAAAAAAAAAAAAATTCAAAATCAAAATCAAAATCAAAATCAAAATCAAAATGCAGACTCAAAATCTAAACCCAATTGGGATTTCTCTTAATAACACTCTACACAACGGAACCCATGATACTGCGCAGTTTCTATTCCAGGGGATTGCAGAGTACTATACTTCCTGCTGCTCGTCAGTTCACACAGTCCTTTCGTGCAGCCAACAAGTCGTCAAAGAAGAATGCAGTGCCACCCCACGAGAATGGGTTATACTTTGGCAAGTTCACCAAGGAAGAGTACGAAGAAGCCAAGAAGACCATAGAAGAGCAAATCTCCAAATTAGAAGGTCAAATTAAAGGGGATTATAACATTCGTGAAAATATAGGAAAATTTGCCCAATTCCCTGAACCTAGTGACAAATCCTCATCGTCAACAAAAATCAATAACTTGACTGATTTATTCCGACAAACCATCAAATTAACTGGGCCATTACCATTAAGTGCTTACATGAGACAATGTTTAACTCACCCTGAATTTGGTTATTACACCACCAGAGACCCGTTGAGTTTAAGAACGGGGGATTTCATCACGTCGCCAGAAATTTCATCTGTGTTTGGGGAAATGATCGGTATTTGGTATTTCAGTGTCTGGCAACAACAAAACTACCCGAAAAATATACGGTTTATTGAATTTGGACCAGGTAAAGGGACTTTGATATTTGATGTGTTGAAGACTTTTAACAAATTTGTTGAAAAATTATCCAAGGAGCAACCCACGATTGAGATTTCGTTGATCGAAGCCTCCAAGGTGTTACGTCAAGAGCAATGGAAGTTGTTATGTGATCCAGACCAACCATTGGAAACAACCGAGGAAGGATACAACAAATCGGTGACAAAATGGGGCAATAATATCCTTTGGTTGGATACCGAGAAGGATATCAAACACGACGATGATATTGCTAATTTTATAATTGCTCATGAATTCTTTGATGCGTTGCCGATTAAGAGTTTTATACGTGAAGAGCAAGGATGGAGAGAATTGATGGTTGAACACACTCCAAGTGTCAACAACACCCAACCAAAACTCGAATCCAAGGAAACTCCTAAAGATGAACACGATGAATCGTTAAACACAGAGTTCCACTTGACCATTGCGCGAAAGGAAACACCCTCATCAATGATCCCACAAAGAAGTAAACGTTATCGTGACTTGCCTGTGGGAACAAGAATCGAGATCTGTCCCGATGCCGAATTGTACATCATGAAAATGGTTCAATTATTGAACAATTCAAATAAAGGTGCGATTTTGGTTATAGATTACGGTACGGCGAATGAAATACCGTCCAATTCCTTGAGAGGAATATACCAACACAAATTTGTCTCGCCATTTTGGAACCCAGGCGAAGTTGATTTATCCATTGATGTTGATTTTGAAAATCTCAAGTTATTAACAGAAAACGTTGTTGATAGTTACGGTCCGATTTCACAAGGAGATTGGCTACATAACATTGGTATTGGGTATAGAATTGACCAATTGTTGAAGATGAATGATGAAGTTCCACATGTGCAGGATAAAATCTATGGCGCATATAGAAGGTTGACGGATAAAGAGCAAATGGGTAATATTTACAAGTTTTTATCCCTCTTGCCGAAGGGATCTTCCAAACCTCCTGGGTTTTGAAAGGTGTTTCTGTATATAGTTTCTAAAGTGTACCTCTCGGCAATACTCTCTCCTATAAATAAATATGCAAAAAAAAAAGACACTAGAAAAAAAAAAGGCGCAACGAGAAAACGGAACCAACGAAAAAAAAAAAACAAGTCCAAAGAAAAACCGACAATCAACAACCACAACCAATCATCAAACAATCACTACCATCAACATGGCATCAGAAGACTGGAGAAAAATAGATATCGACGCATTAGAACCAGAAAACCACTTGACCAAAGAAGACCTATTACCAACCGATATCCCATCTACTTCAATTGATCAAATCCAAGCGGTTGCCGGACAAATTAGATCGAGTTTATCATCGGGTCAATTCCAACAAGCTTTAATATTAGGGTTAGATAATGCTCCATATATAGCAGATGAACAAACTAAGGAATTGCATGCCAAGACGATATTCGAAGTATTATGTTCAATTAGAAACAATAACAATATAAATGATTTAACTGGATTTATTAAAGGATTGAATAATGAACAACAGGATGTTTTGATTAAATACTTGTATAAGAATATGAGTAGTGGTTATGGACAAAAACAAGGTGCTTTGTTGTTGAATTGGTTTGAAAAAACCGTCGAAGTGACTGGTGTTGGTTCTATTTCTCGTTATTTAACTGATAGAAGAACTGTCTAAATAAACCATTATATATAGTTATGTTTTATATATTAAATACGAATTGAATGGATACAAAATATCGAAAGTTTAGAGAAACATGGGGTATTATTATTATTAGTAGTAGTATTACTTAGTAGGAGAAGCGTCGGTGTTTTCAAATCTTTGACACTTTTTTCTATCGATTTTATAGGGAGAAATAGATTTCTTCTTGTGATGAGACGATTTCTTGGATGGCGAGGTGGTGTTGGAGGTGGAGGTGTTGAGCAACAATGAAGAAGGTTGTAATGCTCTTGTGTTTAAATCAGTAGGATTGATTCCCAAGTCGAGGTTGGAGAAAATTGGATCGCTGATTTGTTCTTTCAACTGGTATTCCAAATTGCTGATTTGTTCTTTTTGGAAGGTGATCGTATCATTCAATTGAGCAACCATTTCAGCGTGTCTTTGTTTCAATGCATGGGTATCACTAGTCTTCTTTTGTAACTTTTCAGTCTTGTATTCCCATTTTTCAATCAAATTCTTCAAATGTTGAATTTCATCTTCCTTCTCGGTGAGTTGGATTTTGTTGGTTTCAATAATTTCATTCAAACCTTGCTTTTCAGATTCAAGTTTGGCAACATCACTGGATCTCATTTGTTTTTCAATAGCCAAGTCGGACTCCAATTCAAATTTCATGGACTCAACCTTATCACCCCTATGGGATAACTCTTCTTTCAATTTCGAAACCTCTGCTTCGTAGCGTGCAATTTCAGCTGCATGTGTAGCTTCCTGTTCTTGTCTCTCTATGTTAGATTTTTCTAATTGAGCGGTTAATTGTTCTACTTCAACATTGACGGATTCAATAACCTTCTTGGTATCTACTTCACGTTGTTTTAATTCTTGAATCGACTTTTCCTGTTGTTGCGTTTCTTCAGCATGCTTCTTAGTCAATTCTTTCATGCTACTTCCATTCTCGTCACATGTCTTCTTCAATTGGACCAACTGACTGTCTTTTTCGTCAACTTGCTTAACAAGTCTCTCCACTTCATCCTTCAATCCTTGGTGCACTTCTTCCACTTGGTTGGATTTCGTTTCCAACTTTTTATTCTCCACAGTCAAATCAGAAATTTGTTTCGAAACATCGTCTAATTTGTGTTTCAATTCTTGATTATCACCTTCAAGTTCTTGTTTGGACTTGGTCAATTCATCGACTTTCTTCTGATGATCTTGTTCTAACAATTCATATTTGGATTTCCAATTTTCTTCAACACTTGACTTTTCTTTCTGTAAAGTTTCCATATCACTCTTGTACTGCTCGATTGATTCTAGCAATGACTTTTCTTTATCTGATCCAGAAGCGTTCAATTCTTCTAACTGCTTCTTGTACTCCGTCTCCTTTTCTTGCACGGCTTGTTCTAATTGACTAATCTTTTGGGACAATTCTTCAATCTTGTCATTCTTGGTAACAATCAATTCATTCAAATGATCGTTTTCCTTGGATGCTTGATCTTTTGACTCTTGCAAATCCTTATTCAAATCTTGGATACGAGTCTCTAATTCAGTTATAGTAGCTGCCTTTGCATTAATTTGATCCTTAAATTCCACCTCGGAGTTTTGGAATTTTGTGGTGGCAACGTCCAACTGTTGTTGAGCTGTTTCTTTCAACTCTTTAGAAACTTCAGCAACGTGGTGTTCATGTTGTTGGATTAATTCGGATTTTTCTGTCTCAAACTCTTGCTGCATGTTTTCAATTCTCGAATTGTGTTCATCAATCAATTTGTTCACCTGCTCCTTTTGCACTTGTTCCGTATCCACGGCATCTTGTTTAAGCTGGTTGATGGTGGACTCCAAATTACCTAAAATCCCAAAAATCCCAGCTGCTTCTTCTTTGAAACCAAGAAAATCGTGTTTGATTTCTTTAATAGATTGAACGTATTTATCCTGCAATTCTTGTTTTTCGTTTTTCAACTGCTCAATTTGCTGAACAAATTCCTCGTCGTCAGCAACAGTATCGGTACTGACAGATCTCAGGGCCAAATTCTTCAAATAGAGTTTAGAGTTCTTTTCAATAAATGGATTGGAATCTAATGAACGACTGCTAACTGAGTATGATTTTAGTCTGACACGTTTGATCGCAATTTTTTCTGGACTAACAGTCATCATTCTTGATCTCTTGTTGATTATCTTTGATGGACTATGGTGACTTGAAGACAATGTTGGTCTAGAGTAACTTGGAACTCTTCTAATTGATTTTGTGGATTGGGTGTTACCCGCCAGTGCTGGTGGTTTGAAGTTTTTCACTAAATCAGCAACATTAGTCAAACTAGATTTGATCAATGAAGGATTACCATACGGATCTAAATTCAACACAAACTTCAAGTTTTGGTGTTTGAATATGAAATTAGTTATCAAATTATCGGACCTGACATTTTTCGGGTTCACCAACAATTGAGTAATAGCAGAGTTGTTCAAGTTGGCAAACGCATTATTGGCGGCAACGCTTTTCTTTTCATTCCCCATCAAATCAATGAATGTGGTTCTCGTGTTGTGGTAGTAGAAGGTAATAACAAGACAACTGCGGGAAGAATTGGTATTGAATTCAGTGGTTTGAGTGGCTCTGCTCTTACAAATCTGTTTCCATACATCATTACTGAATTTGACTCTTTTCAAAGTGCTCTCAAAGTTTTGCACATGTTTAAACTCGGATAATGAAGTATCCAACAAGTCTACCACATGTTTGTTTTTGGAGATTTCAAAAGCGGTAACAAACGCTGGACTTTCAAAAGTTGACGATTTAGCAGCGACCAATTGTTTCAACATGGTTGTTTTACCGCTTGCTGTAGGACCCATCAAAAGAATGCATGAATTGGAAACGTCGTTGATTAATTGAGTATAGTCATGGTTTGGTTCGTCAAAGATACTTTCAAAACTATACTCGGATTCATTAAAGTTGATTGTGGTTTCGGAGATTTGATGGAAATGAGGTGATTCTCCAGGAACATCAGATGATCCTTTGATTTTAAGATACAAAGGTATTGATGTCATAGCTTGAAGATGATGACGATCTTTCTTAACTAAAATCAATGGCTAAACAAATGACAAAAGAGTGTGAGTTTTTTTTTAATTTGTCTTTGGTAATGAGATTATTTTTTTCTTGTTTGTATTTTGTAAACAAAACATTTCTGTTGTTTTGTTTTGTTTTGATTTATTTTTTTGTTGTTTGCCGCGCCGTGTCTGTGTTTGTTATTGTGTGCAGGATATTGGTATGCGAGCTACCTATATGGTGGACGGATAGAATAGCGCCAAACAGTACATATACGACGTGGTGTATAGATGAAGTACCTTGGTAGAAGAGTGTTGATGATAGTAAAAGAGTCATACCAGTTGTCTACATTTCCCTTCCCGAGGGAATTCTTATTGAGTTTGAACCTAGAACAAGAGAGTAATCTTTCTTGAAGTGCTACACCTATTAACACCAATTCCCTCCTGTCTTCGTCCTATTATTGTATCTAAAGTAATACACGTCTACACACTCCATATTCCACATTCAATTGACAAACACGTTGGATGTAGGTATGTAAATGTATGTTAGTGTGTGTGTGAACCGTGTTTTTTTGCTCCTACAAGCCATCTTTTTGTTTGCTCTGTATTTTTTATTTTTTCTGTTTCTGTTTCTCCTCTGTTGTTGAAAAATAGAAGCAACCTTTCTTCAGACCAAAACAACAGAATTCTCCAGTTTGTTCCACCATCTCCCTTCGAAATTTTTTTTAAAAAACACCAAAAAAACCATATATATCACACATAATAATGTCTGAACCAGTTGAAGAGAAGTCAATTGAATCTAAAGAAGTTCAAACTACCGAGTTGGCCACCGAAGAAGCCGAAGAATCCAAGAAGAGAACAGTCGAAGGAAGCTCTGAGAAAAAGAAGAAGAAAAGAAGAAGAAACTATGACGAGGAAGACGAAGCTTTAGAAAAGGAAGAAGCTAAAGAAGAAGAAGAAAAAGAGGCTGGTGCTGCTGGGGCAGGTGAAGGAGAAGAAGATGGGGATGATGATGATGAAGACGAAGACGATGATGAAGATTACGGACAGGGCAAATTAGATGACGAGGATGATGATGAAGAGGAAGATGAATTGTTGGAGATTGATGAATCGAATATCATCACTACTGGAAGAAGAACAAGAGGTAAAGTCATTGATTTTGCCAAAGCTGCTGAGAAATTGGACAAGGAAAAGGGAGTATTAGTTGAAGAGGACGAAGAAGAGGAAGGAGAGGAAGGAGAATTCAAAGAATAAACAAGTCCTTTGTATAGTTGCAAATTGTTAATGTATATTATTAAATTATGAATATGATTAAAAAAAAAAACTAAAAAAACCACATACACCAATGTAATAATACTAGATAGTAGTACTAATGGAAAAATAACAATAACAATAACAAGTATTATTGTTATAATTTTTTTTTTAATTAATTAAGCAACTACTTCTTGCGAGGATACGGAGGGGGAAAGACAAACTAACGAAATAAACCAAACAAACAAATTCAAAAAAACTTAAAAAAAAAAAAAAGCAGCAGCGGCGGAAGTCTAAGGAAATACCAGGATAACAACTGGATCGTAATATAACGATGGGACCGGTGGAGGAGCTTGTGCAACCGGGGCAAATGGAGCTTGTTGTGGGTAGTAATAGTTGTATGATTGTGGATAGTAACTATAGGATGGTTGGTAGTAACTGTAAGATGGATATGACGACTCGTCGTAACCATAGTTGTAGTGATTGCTGTGGGTCGCAACGGTAGCTGCTGTAGCACCAGAGGCGATAGTTGCAGATGGTGGGATAGCAGATGGAGTGATGGTAGCTGGAGTGTGTGGTCCAGTTGAGGCCGCAGTATTGCAGCTGGTGGTGGTGGTAGTGTTGTTGTTGTTGTTGCAGTTGAAACCATTTTGCAAGTAGGTGTACCAACACTTTTCCAAGATTTCGATGTTTTCCAGGAACTTGTTGATGAATAAGTCCCATTTAACGGCTTCGAGCCATTTTCTCTCGTACTCATTCAACATGTCCAATCTGATACCGCTGGCTTGTGACCATGAACGGGCGGTGAAGGTGGCATCGTCCTGGCTCTTGTTGGCCAACATCATGGACACAACCAAAAGGGTAAACACTTCGCCTTCGTC
>JAKTVF010000788.1:0-29664 GCA_030557055.1 Candida tetrigidarum | reverse complement strand
AATACTAGACATCCGTACAACAATACTAGACATCCGTACAACAATACTAGACATCCGTACAACAATACTAGACATCCGTACAACAATACTAGACATCCGTACAACAATACTAGACATCCGTACAACAATACTAGACATCCGTACAACAATACTAGACATCCGTACAACAATACTAGACATCCGTACAACAATACTAGACATCCGTATAATATGGGCGTTCATTACTATATACATTCTACTATTTCTTCACATTATACTACCAATTCTACTCTCCACGTCACACTACTATCAACTACCTTCTACCGTCTTCTTCCACAATCACCGTTCGAATCTCGTTTTTCCTCCCAACAATGACCAGACATCCGTATAATATGGGCGTATACACTACATTTACTACATATACTACTACTAGGGCTATACACTACATTTACTACATATACTACTACTACTATTAAATCACGTCATACTACTATCAACTATTACTCCATTCTCAACTCACTTTTTTCCAACTAATAATCACCAGGCATCCGTAAAATATGGGCGTATACACTACTATATACACTACTATATACACTTCATATTACTACTTCTACATCTACTCCTTATCCTCCCAACAATGACTAGACATCCTTTTTTTCCTTTTTCCGAATCACCTGCATTTCATCACGTTCTTCCTTTTACGTGTCATTACCAACTATTCGTATTTTTGTCTACAGAAATTACGAAAATGCATGAGCCCCAAAAACTAATTTAACGTTTCTTTTCTATTTTTTTAATTTTTTTGTCTGTCTGTGAAAAATGTCGTCCTGTCCTAAAACGTTCTAACCTGTAAATTCTGTAAATAGCCCAGAAAATCAACTTTTGTTGTACAAAATTAAAGTTTGAGAGCAATAAATTTGAATATTTTTTTTCTCGTCTTTAATTATAAATACACGCACAAATCCAACTCACTTTGTTAAGTTTCCCCCTTCTTTTTTTTTCTCCTTACCCCAAAATTTATAGAGATTCTTAATTGAATAGAATACTCTTTTTGGGGTCAAAATTTCCTGCTAGGGATCACCAAATGTCGCATATGACAGAGATAACAGCCAATTAGGGCTATGACTGCCGATTATGGCAATATATATATTTCCTGGGTGAAATCACCACTCCCGCTTAAGGGTTACGACCGCCGCTTGAGGCTTACTGGGGGATATTAATGACTATCTTCCCGCAATAGAAGTGCCGTTTTGGGCAATGTTAAATCCACTGTTAGAGGTTTAGAATAACAGCTAGAACTACTCCTTGGTAATGGTGGCAATTTTCGGGTATAAATCCCATTTGTTGAAACATTTTGCACACATTCATGCAATTGTCCCTCGAATATTTTATGCTTACTTATGTAAGATGTGAATGAAATTGTTGTCACTGTTTAGTGTCCCACGAAGGATTCTATTAATAATCTTCGCGGCTTCTTCGTTGAATAAGTGTTTTTATATAGTTTTTATCAGTGTTATAGTTAACTAATATATTTTATTCCGAAGTTGAAAAAAAAATAAAACAGTAAATCTCTCTCTTATGTATTCTCTCTAATATCCTAAACAATGATTCGTGATTTCGTCACTCATCTACTTAATCCATCTTATCCATTCACCCTCCCACTCCCATACGATCGCATTATCTGTGAAATCACCAATATCTTCCCCTCCTCTTCATCCAACGACTTATCATTAGCGCCCATTATCCTAAGACTCGCTTGGCATTGTTGTGCTACTTATGATATCTCTTCCAACACTGGTGGCTCCAACGGCGCTACTATGCGATTCCAACCTGAACTCACTGACGACGGCAACACTGGCTTGTTTATCCCTTTATTAGCACTCTCATCCATCAAGGTAAAATACCCAGAAATATCCTACGCAGACTTGTGGACTTTGGCGGGTAAAGTTGCCGTCGAGTACATGGGGAGGCCCCGTGATTACTTGGAAAAGCGGCAGAGTAGACTGTGTGGACGACAAGTATGTGCCACCACCAGGAAGATTACCATTTGCTGATAAAGGTGCCGATCACGTGAGACAGTCCTTCACAAGAATGGGGTTCAACGATCAAGAAACTGTTGCACTAGTTGGCGGTGGCCACAGTGTGGGTAGGTGTCATGCCAGGTTTAGCGGATACGAAGGTCATTGGACTCGTCTGCCACTATCGTTCTCTAATGAATACTTCCAGGTGTTGTTACACGAGAATTGGATACAACGTACTACTACGAGAACCCAATACTATAACGAAGACAACTCCTTGATAATGTTAAACACCGATATGGAGTTGCTTAGAGATCACAAGTATCGTAAATGGGTAGTTATCTATAGTAACGACGAGGAAAGGTTTAGACAAGATTTTGCTGCTGCTTTTAGTAAATTGCTAGAATTAGGTGTGCCTCGTTGATTTGATATATTATTTTCACATAATTTTCGTGTAAATTTTCCTACAAAAAATACACCATCTCTCAGTTAATGCCATGAATGTACTGTAAATATCATATGTCGTTCTTTCTTTACAAGCGTCACAATTAATCACCTCCCCCACTTCCACTATCTCCCCTAACTACATCAACCTTAATCCCCTACGCCAAATCACCACAGCTTCTCAATCTCGCATCTTCCCCCTCCATCCCACACTCGCACGCGAATAAATACACATATTTTTTTTTTTTTTTTTTTTCTTTGTAATTTTTTTTTCTTCTCTCTCATCTCATCACCAATAATGTCCGATTTCATACTTACCATAGATAGTGACGACGAAGTCCCCGTCGATTCAGATAACCAAGAAGAAGTCAACCCAGATTTCCACTTTGCCGTCGACTTTGAACCGTCAGACAAACTCGACGATTTCGAAGAACCAGTCAAACAGGTCGACTTGGATGAAATTATCAAAAACAAACGTGGTACCCAAGATGAATCCCCAGAAACTGATATCCTTGAAGAAACCACTGAGGAGAAACAGTCTGCCCCAGAACAAGAGCCAGAAGAAGACACTGCAGAAGCCATTGCGGATTTCTACGAAGAATCCTCCACCCCACAGCAGGCTCGCACCACCTTCCAGTCATTACAACTCTCCCGTCCCGTCCTAAAAGGTATCGCCAACCTCAACTTCACCAAACCAACCCCAATTCAATCTGCAAGTATCCCTATTGCTTTACTCGGTAAGGATATCGTCGCCGGGGCTCAAACAGGTAGTGGTAAGACCGGTGCATACATGATCCCCATCATCGAACGTCTACTTTACAAACCATCCACCTCCACCAAAGTCATCATTCTTACCCCCACCAGAGAGTTGGCTCTACAGGTCCACGAGTTCGGGAAGAAAATCTCCCTGTACGTCAACAACCTCAACCTCGGTTTGGCCGTGGGTGGGTTGAACTTGAGACAACAAGAAGAACACTTGAAATCACGTCCCGATATCGTCATCGCCACTCCTGGTAGACTTATCGACCATATCCGTAATTCCCCCTCGTTCAGTGTGGACGACATCCAGGTCTTGGTCATTGATGAAGCCGATAGAATGTTGGATGAAGGGTTCCAAGAGGAATTAACCGAGATATTATCGTTGATCCCAAAACACAAACGTCAAACCTTGTTGTTCTCCGCCACCATGAACACCAAAATCCAGGACTTGATCCAGTTATCGTTACAGAAACCCGTGAGAATCATGATCGACCCACCTAAAGCCGTTGCCTCTAAGTTGTTGCAACAGTTTGTGCGTATTAGAAAGAGAGACCACTTGAAACCGGCATTGTTATACCACTTACTAAGAGGAGTCACCAACAGAGTGGTGGTGTTTGTGTCGAGAAAGGAGACCGCACACAAGTTGAGAATCGTCATGGGACTTTTAGGATTAAAAGTGTCCGAATTGCACGGGGCCTTGTCGCAGGAACAGAGATTGCAGAATGTGAAAAACTTCAAGTCCTTGGACGTCCCCGTGTTGATCTGTACTGATTTGGCCGCAAGAGGGTTGGATATCCCCAAGATCGAGTTGGTCATCAACTACGACATGCCAAAAACTTTCGAAATATACTTGCACAGAGTCGGTAGAACTGCCAGAGCCGGCAGAGACGGTACCTCCATCTCCTTTGTTGGTGATTCCAGCCAGGAAAGAGCCATTGTTAAAGCAGCCATCAAAAACGGTAAAGGTGTTGCCCGTTCCGTCAATTGGCCGCAAGTCGAAGAAACCAGTAAAACCATAGACGCCAAGGACTCTTTAATCGATGAGGTCTTGGAAGAAGAAAAAGAAGCCAAGGAGATGCTCCGTGCCGAAATGGAACTCAACAAAGCCTCCAACTTGATGAAACACGAACAGGAAATCCACTCCCGTCCAAGAAGAACCTGGTTCAAAGGTGCCGTCATGGACCAATTAACCAAGCAAGGTAAAAAAGTCAACTCCAAAAAGAGAAAAGCTATCGAGGTTAAAAAAGACGAAGGAAGAAGTTACAAGAAAACCAAAACCGATCGTATGAAGATCAAGAACAAAAAGAAAAGTAAGTAGTAGACTTTCGCGCGCGCGCGCACACACACACATAATACAAAACAACAGCAAAAGAAAATTTATATATTTTTTTCGTCTCTCTCATTTTTTAAAAATCAAACAGCAAATCTCTGGTTTATTTGCCAACCGTTGTCCCGTAACAATGCAATACACCTCGTTACTATCACATTCAGGCGACATCAACAACCCATCGAAACTATTGTTCCAGATCATCGTGCTACAGTGTTTCTACTACCTCTCGGCATTGATCGTCTTCTACATCGTGGCCACTCTCAATGGGTACGCCTTCAAGGTTGATTGGATATTCCTGTGGGAATTGGTCGAGATCAACAACGCCATGGGACTCATCTTGTTCATCATGTGGTTGTTTGTGGCGTTGTTGTCGGTATTCTTCCTCACAATCATCGTCGGCAGATCCAAGTTGGCCTGGGACTTTGGCATCACCGTGCAAGTGATAAATATCATCGTCAACTGGGTCTACACAGGAAGTTTCCCCACCGGTTGGTTATGGTGGGTTCTACAATTGCTTAGTTGTTTCATAATAGCTACATTGGGTACTTTGCTGACCAGATGGTTTGAGTTGAGAACAACGTTTTTCAACTCCATGCTAGATAATGATATAGAAATGCAAAACCTATAGGAATAGAATATTTTTTTTTCCCTTCTCCTTTCTTCCTCAACGAGTGAAATACAAATTTCGAAAAAAAAAAAAAACTGAAAAAAACTACAATGCAACTCTTAACTCCATTACTGTCTACGTCCAACCCCACAATGACCAAACGAACACTTGACCATACTTGTGAACCCCCATCTTTAGAAGAACAAATCATCCTCTTGTCGTCCACAAACGTCCACCTAATTAAACACCAAATCCAAATCCTCCTAAACCAGGGTGAATACGACCTAGCCATGCAATATGTCAACATGAACAATTACCGACGCCGAAATTCAAAGAGACAGAAATACTGAATACTCTCTCCCCCCTCGAGCCACAGTTCGCAGGTAATTATCGGAACAACAAAAAAAAATCACCTTCCCTGTCATACAAAAAGGAAAAAAAAAAATAAAACTGCCAACCTTAATTTTCTTTCTTTTTTTTCCTTTTTTTTTCTATTATTTTCCCCTAATCTCCACTACACAAATGAAGATTGCGATTATTGGTGGTGGTCCTTCGGGAATTATCTCCTTGCATAGTCTCTTGAAAGAAGGGTTTACTGAAATCACAGTATACGAAAGACGTGACGATATTGGCGGGTGCTGGCAGTGTCTTCCGCCAGAGACCATCAACTTTGACCGCATCTCCCGCGGCATCATCCCCTTGGACCACGTTCCTGAAGAACTCCCAGCAAAAGTAGCCCCCAGCACCGTGCAGCGGTTCATGGACACGGCTGCCTATTCCTATTTGGAAACCAACGTCCACGTTACCGCCATGCAGTTTGACATCCCCTTCCCCAAAGAAACCGTCTCCAAACTTGGCAAAGACTCACCGTTTAGACACCTCGATGAAATCAACAAGTACTTGAAGGATATCGCCGTGCAAGACCACATTATCCTTCGCACATCCGTGGAAAAATTAGAAAAAGCCAACAACAAGTGGAGACTTGTCTTGAGACAGTTTGGCGAGACTGAAGACTACATTTATGAAAAGTTTTACGATAGAGTCATAGTTGCCAGTGGCCATTTCGACGTCCCCTTTATCCCACAAATCCCTGGATTACAAGAGTTTCTGGATCTCGACGACACCGTAGTTATCCACTCCAAACAGTTTAGATCCACCGAACCATTTACCGATAAAACAACCGTTGTTGTCGGTGCATCTATCTCCGCCATGGATGGTATCCGCGACATCCTCCCCGTCGCCAAGAAAACCATATCGTCAAGAAAATCCACCAGCGAGCCGCACTACCTCTTTGGTAATGTCATGTTTGATAACCCCAAAGTTGACCGTAGAGGACAAATCACAAAGATAGTGGACCATACTGTGTATTTCGACGATGGTACATCCACCCACGCCGACGCCATATTACTAGGAACAGGGTTTCTCTACCACTATCCGTTCCTCGAGTCCGTCCCCGACTTGTTGGAGTTGATTTTTGCAGCCGACGACGACACCCTAGCATTTGTGGGTCACAACCAACCAGGGTTAACGTTCAAGATGTTCCAATGGCAAGCAGTCGTCATTGCCAAAGTGTTTGCTGGCAGGGGCAAACTACCTTCTACAATTAGAAACCACACCACCATCTGTCCCAACTTTGAAGAATACTACAACCTGTTGCGAGAAGCATCTCTCAACGAGTTACCACCTTGGGACCAAGAATGGTTAGATGCACTTTACAGTGGTCTGGAGCTTAGAAAACAACACTGGATAGACAACCCTTAATAAATATACACAACATTGTTATTACTATTAGTACAACTACCCCTACTTATAGTAGAACTCCTCTTTTACAACGTCTAACAAATCATAAAGCAACTCCTCTTCGTCATCATCTTCTTCTTCCTCGTCACTATCGTCAATCTCATTCAAGTCCAACAACTGGGTCTTGGATCTGATTTCAATCAAGGTTTCGATTTGTCGTAATGTCTCTTGTGACGGATTACCTTTACCGAGCATCATCGTCAACCCATCAAAGGCAGTACCGGAATCGGAAAAACAACTGAAAAGCACCTTATCCTTACCAAGAAGGTTGATCTTGTAAAGGTTGGTGTTGATGGAGATCAAACTCTTTCTTTCCATACCAGAAGCACTACCGACGTTGATCACCTTGACATCCTCAATCTCACCAACAGCAACTTTAATCTTGTGCTCCTCGCACTCAATGAACTCACGGTTCGGGGTTAAACGCACCATGAATTGTTTACCAGCACCTGTGCTGCTAAGCGTCACCAAACACCCTTCCATCAACTTCAAGATCCTCTGCTCTCTAACAAACTCGTGCACCTCTTTGTCCAACTCCTTGTTGAACTCAAACAACCGTCCTGACCACCTGTCCTTCAACGACTCCTCGATCTTGGTGATTTGGAAATGTCTCACATCCCCAATCGCACCTCCTTCGGACATGATGGCCTCATCGATCCTCTTGCCGCTTTTCTCCATCTCTTCAATGTTACAGTACAACAACTGGAAAATCTTGGCTATATCCACCTTGTTGTCCGACTGGGCTCTGGTCTCCTGCCACAAAATCAACCCGTTGTTCATGGTGTAGTACACCATCAAGTCCCAACTCAACACCGACGCGTAGATCATCGGGAACTCGTCCTTCTTTTCAAATATCTCAATCCACAAATCGGTACATTTGGAAATAAACTGGCACAACGGGAACGTTCTGGTGTGGTCACTCATCATCAACTCCTCGTGGAATCGCTTCTTGAATGTGAAATTAGGATCCTTCAAGAATATCTTCAAGTCCATCGCCAACAAGATGGTGAATTTATCAATAACATACTGACGGGGGTTATCGGTGAAACCAGCACGCACGTACTCGTCAGTGGTTGCAGGTGTACCGTACTCATTCAAGGACGTCTCCAAGTAAATAAACAAGTTGTTCAACATCGTTTGGTGCGACTTGATCGACAAGTCAAACTTTGTCTTTTGCAAGTACTGGTTCAACTTAAAGTATGCTCCTTTCAAGTTTTCTATGGCTTCTAAAATCGTCTTATCGTCAGTCTCCAACAAGTTCCCCACGGTGCTGAAAAACGTCACGTGTTTCAATCTCCCCGCCAACGTGATGATCCCGCTGTAGCCAAACTTCAAACTCTTGTTGATCAAATCAGTCACCAACTTTATCGAGTTGAAGGTTATTTTGTTGTCTTGCAAGAATAACTTGGCCGTGATGATATCAATAACATCAAGGTACTCAATCAAGCTCTCAAAAAGTGGCAAGTACCTCTCAATAGAGTCGTCCTTGTTGCGGAAAATAGAACCTGAGATATCAATAACCAGGATCTTTAAAATGGCTTTATACGTTTCAGACGACATGTTGGCACTCACAATGCTGAACAACGTCTGGAACAACGTGTGATCTAAAATATGCGTGAAATCCTCCGATATGGCATCACTTCCAATAATACAATCCAAAAGCTTTGCCAACACAACAATCGAGTTGACTTTCTCCTGTTTATCCTTACCCAAGATGTTTGTTTTAAGGATTGTAGCGTATGACAACGCCGTTTGTTCGTCCAATTTTGCTTTGTTGATATTGTCTACCGCAAAAAAGAAAAGAAGCAAAAAAAAATACTGTTAGTTATACATGCATAAACTAAGGAGACCCTGTCTCATATAAACACACTAAGAAACACATACTCTTACTCAACAATTCATTCAATTTATGGTTGATACTTCGTGAAGATTCCGACATGGTTGGTACAATAAGGAAGTGAATGTAAAATAAAAAAAAAAGTTTGTCGAAGAATCGTCTGTTGATTTTAACCACTTGTTGTTCTTGTGCAAAAAAAAAATAAGACAGAATTTTTTGTTTTCTTTTTTTTTTCTTTCCAAATATTTCGATTATTCGGGACAATTTCAAAATTATAACATTCTCGGTGAGACCAAATTGGTCTAATTAAGTACAGTTAAAATCACGCGTGTTCAAAGCAGAAAATGCACGTCAAGATAATAATCCCTGGTAGTATTATCAGACATAGATCCCCCTCTCTTTCTACATCTCCTTTCATTAACCCCCTCTCTAGTATTTATCACACAAACACCCACACCCAGTCTCCCTAACCATTCGTGTACTTTTGCTAAAAGTTATATTTCCTTTTTTTTTTTTTTGGTGTTTTTTTGTTGGTGTTTTTTTTTTTTTTTTTTGTCTACCGATTTTCTTTTCACCACTCGCGCACACACACAGAGACACACATTTTTTTTTGGTTTAATTTCATTTTTTTTTTCTTTTCCCTAGAAACAACCCATTTTCCGAATAATTAATTATCTTTCCTCCCCTCTCACTTTTCCAATTAACCCACTCCAATTCTTTTTTTTATTTATTTATTTAATTTAATTTATTTAATTTAATTATTTAGATAAATATTACCTTCCTACTCACCTCAATCAAACCCAATTAGTCATTTTTTAACTAAAATGAGTTTTCTTAGGAGGGATAAATCAAAAGCCAATTTAAGGGATGCAACGGCATCATCTACAGATTTGGATGAACCACCCATTTCTCCCACCACCCATTTCCCATCGGTTTTGCCGTCGTTCGATGGGCATTCTCGTCGCCATGGATCCACCCATCAAGAGCAAGATTACCATGATCCGGACTCTCCCCGTTCATCTGTCATTTCGTTGCCTCAACTCGTGCATAACACCACGACAAACCACCTCAAGGAAAACTACAAGGGATTCCACGCCAACAAACGTCCCAAGGGAATTGGCAATGTTCCTCCGTTAACCCAACCAATAAAACCCAGGTTTAAAAGAAAGAGCAATTCCTTGTTGAACAAGATCATGAACTCGACCAAAAAAGATGAAGATGGCAAAGACCTGCATAATGCATCACGTTCTAGTTCAATTATACCGGAGAGCAAAGAGAAAAGAAGGAGCGCCAGTCTGGCTTCTTCAGCGAATTCCAAGCACAAGTTTAGGTTCTCATCTTTCGATAGCAACTTATCCTCCAAGTCGTCTTCGCCTCCAAAGGATAAACATCCCCTGGTGTCTTCACTGGTTGCGGACACCGCGTCGATGAACTCCAGCACCGTGCCGAACATATCACTTGATATTAATCTTGATGAAATCCAGGATATAGTGAAACCACAACAACCTGAAACTAGGTCAAGATCAGCTTCAGGGATTGAAACACAAACTGAAAACGAAGTAGGAGTAGGAGCTGGAACAGCAACGGGGATTGCATTGAGTGGCTCACGGGCAAAAGCAAATAGCACCTCCGCCAGTATCAAAAACTGGCAAGCACCTGACAGTTGGGACGTGAAAACGGCTACCAAGACAGAAGAACCACACCCAGTACCGCCACAGGAACCACAGAATAAAATCGAGGAACTAGAATCAGACAACATCGAAGAACTGAAAGAGGTGGAGGCGAAACGGCAACCCATGCTTTACGGAACCCACCAGGTGCCTCACGTTGCAAATTCCATAGACACCAAATCCAGCCACATAATCCGTGTGTTCAAGGAAGACAACACCTTCACCACCGTCTTGTGTCCCTTGGAAACAACCACCAGTGAGCTTTTGGCTATAGTGCAAAAGAAATTCTTCCTCGAGTCAACCGCCAATTTCCAAATCTCGGTGTACATTGGTGATTGCATCAAAGTTTTGGAAGATTTTGAAAAACCCCTCAAGATACAAATGGGATTGCTATTGTTGAGTGGGTACACCGAGGACGACAAATTAAGAATGCTCGGGAGAGAAGACTTGTCTTTTGTGTGCAAATTTGTTGTGGAGAACATTTTCTTACGAAGCTTGACCCACGACGAAGAAGTTTTGTTGTCAAGAAATTACGTGGACGTCAATATCTCGTCTTTGAACTTGAAAAACATACCCATCATCTTCCACCAGCACACATATGAGATTGAAAAATTAAACGTGTCTAATAACCCATCCATCTACCTACCATTGGACTTCATTCAGAGCTGTACAAACTTGGGATACGTGGAGTTTTCTCATAACGGGTGTTCCCGATTCCCAGTGAACTTATTAGAGGCACCACAATTAACCCACCTCAACTTGGAAATGAACTTCCTTGACGAGATTCCTTCAAATTTCAATTCTCTATCTAATTTGACCCACTTGAAGTTGAACTCGAATCAGATTTCTGTTCTCCCAGAATCGTTTGGAACTTTGATCAACCTAAAGGTGCTCAACATTTCCTCAAACTATTTCCAAGTGTACCCCGAACCAGTCAACAAGCTAGTTAACTTGATCGACTTGGATTTGTCATACAATGATTTATCGTCCATCCCGGAATCTATTGGTAATTTGCAGAACTTGCAAAAATTAAACTTGTGTACAAACATGTTGTCTGGTGCTCTTCCCGCTTATATGTCCCAGTTAGGGTCATTAAAACGTTTAGACATCAGGTACAACTATATTTCCAATGTTGATGTTCTTGGAAAAATCCCCAACCTAGAAGTTGCGTACGCGTCAAAGAATAGAATATCAATGTTTGACGACCAGATGACCAGTTTGAGGTTGTTGCACTTTGATAGAAACCCAATAACGGAACTCAAATTTAACAATGTCATGCAAACATTAACCGTGTTGGACTTATCACGTGCAAAGATCACCGGTGTTCCGCCCGAGTTTATTGACAAGATCCCAAATATCGAAAAATTAGTTCTTGATAAAAACCATTTGGTCACGTTGCCCAATGAGCTATGCAATTTAACGAAATTGTCGTTCTTATCCATCTATTCCAACAACTTGCAAAATTTACCAAGTGGTATAGGGGAACTTAAAGTCTTGAAATCCTTGGACTTGCACAGTAACAACTTGAAGACATTGCCGGACCAAATCTGGGAACTTCGGTCCTTGTCGCTGTTGAATGTCTCATCAAACATCTTGAGTTCTTTCCCCAAAGCTCCGTTTTCTGTGGTTAAAAGACTATCGTCGTCGGCTGATTTGCATGGTGAACTAGTACAAACTTCGTCGTTAGCCGACAGCTTGCAAACGTTGATATTGTCTGATAATCGACTTGGAGACGACTGTTTTGATGAGATTTCGTTTTTGGTAATGTTGAAAACATTAAATCTTTCCTACAATGACTTGATTGAAATACCACAGGGCACGATCTGTCGTTTGACTCGACTTAACGAGTTGTACTTGTCGGGTAACGACTTGTCCACATTGCCTGGGGAAGACCTCGAAGTGCTCAAATCGTTGAAATTGCTATTCTTGAACAACAACAAGTTGGTGACTCTCCCTTCGGAATTGAGTAAAGTGACAAACTTGCAACATCTCGACGTGAGTTCGAATCAGTTGAAATACAACATTTCCAACTGGCCATATGACTGGAATTGGCACTGGAACAAGAACTTGAAATACTTGAATTTCTCTGGTAACAAGCGATTCGAGATCAAACAGAGTCATATTAAGAACCCAGAGACTGGCGAAGATTTCGACAGTTTGTTGGTTTTGAAGCAGTTGAGAGTCTTGGGGTTGATCGATGTCACGTTGACAACGACCAACGTTCCAGAACAATCCGTCGACTTGAGATTGCGTACTACCACTTCGGAATTGGAGAATTTCGGTTATGGTGTCAGTGACGCTTTGGGTATGAGGGACCATGTATCCACTCGTGATTTATTTGTGCAGAAGTTCCGTGGTAACGAAAACGAAATCTTGCTTTGTGCATTTGATGGTAAATACGGAGCGCCTCATCAGGGCCACAGAATCTCGTTGGTGTCAAAGAATATATTCGTCGACAACTTCACCAAAGAATTGAAGCAAATCAAATCCGACGACGAGATTGAAAATGCGTTGAGGAAGGCATTTTTGGCATTCAACAAAGAAATCAATGGAGTTTTGAGTGCCAAGAAGAACAACTCGTTCACTCCTATGCCAAAGATGTCTAAAGAATTGCTCGACTTGAATTTGGCGGATGACGCGAACGCGGGATGTTCAGTCTCGGTCATTTACATCAAGGACAAGAAGCTATACTCGGCAAACACTGGTGATATCGAAGCGTTGCTTTGCAGAAACAATGGTGACCAGTTTTTACTCACCACCAAACACCAGCCTACCACCCGTGAAGAATTTGAAAGAATTCGTGCCTCAGGAGGTTACGTTTCAGGACAAGGTGAGTTGGACAACGAATTGGATATTTCCCGTGGTGTTGGGTTCTTCAACTTTTTACCCCACACCAATAGTGCTCCAACCATCAATAAATTCAAGATCACCGTTGAAGACGATCTTATCATATTGGCCAGTAAGGAGTTGTGGGACTTTGTGTCTTACGAGTCTGCGGTGGATATCATCCGTAAGGACAAGAGTGAGCCGATGATTGCAGCCCAGAAGCTACGTGATTTTGCTATTTGTTACGGGTGTTCGGATAAGATTGCCGTGATCATATTGACTTTCAGCAACAAGCAGAAAGAGGCTGCCACTATGTTCTCCAATTATGGGTTAGATCGAAGACGTAGAGACAAACAGCAAATTGCTGGTGGTGACTCCAACCTTCGTAAGTTGGAACAAGAAATTGAACCACCAATTGGTGCCTTGGCATTGGTGTTTACCGATATCAAGAATTCGACGTTGTTGTGGGACTCCTACCCAGCACCAATGAGATCGGCAATCAAGATCCACAACAATATCATGCGTCGTCAATTACGTATCTCTGGTGGGTATGAAGTCAAAACCGAAGGTGATGCGTTCATGGTGGCGTTCCCATCACCCACAGCAGCCTTGTTGTGGTGTTTCCAAGTGCAACAAAACTTGGTTACTGCCGACTGGCCATCTGAGATTCTTGAGACAGACCAGTGTTGTGCCGTTACTGATTCCGACAACAACGAGATATTCAGAGGATTGTCAGTTCGTATGGGGATCCATTGGGGGTCGCCCGTGTGTGAGCCGGATGTTATCACGGGTCGTATGGACTATTTCGGTCCTATGGTTAATCGTGCCTCGCGTATCAGTTCGGTGGCAGATGGGGGTCAAATTGCCGTTAGTTCCGATTTCTTGGACCAAATGAAGACTTTGACCATCAAGCACAACAACATCAAGAACAATGTGGAATCGTTAACAGACGCGTATGAAGGAAATCCTGCCGTGGGGTCGGTGATTGAACGTGAATTGAATGCGTTGGAAGAGCTTGGATGTAACTACTACAACATTGGTGAACGCAAGTTGAAAGGATTGGAAACCCCTGAGCCAATTACCTTGACGTACACAAATAAATTGAAAGTAAGGTTTGAGATTTACAAGAAAAGACTCGATGAAACACACAGTTCTAGAATCGTGGGGACATTGCCAGTAGAGATAATTTACCGGTTGAGAACTATTTCCTTGCGTTTGGAGAACGTGTGTTCTGCTATCAACAGTGGTGCTAAATATGCGCAGGAGAACTTTGAAGCCAACTCATCGGGCTACATTGCACAAAAAATGAGTACTACATTCAAGGATGCGGATATGATATCGTTGTTGAACCATATCACCACAAGAATCGAAAATTGTATCGCGATATTAGGTTTGCGCCAACATGTCAGCGAGTACAAAGGAAACAATGGTATTATTGAAACCATGACCTCCGGTTCTGTATGTGACCTTGTGGATGAAATTCGCGACATAGTAAAGACCTTTAATGAATTAAATAGATAAATAGATTATTATTATTATTCTATTATGTATTATTTTTTGGCGTTGTTGTTTTTTTTTTGTAGTAGTAGTAATTCTGAGTAATGTGGAATATGTAATTTCGTGGAAACTTCCATTGCGATCCTGGCTTTAGAATTTGCGAGCAATCGCCGGAAATGCATAACAATCAAAAAAAAAAGCAAATACGAGGGAGGCGAGACAGGCCAAACAACAGAAAACGAAAACGAACAAAACAAAAAAAAAAAAAAAAATAACTTCCAATTCTCGATTTGTTATTTTTTTTTATTTTTTTTTTTTCAAGAGAATATTTTTCACCAAATAACGAACGTATTGTTGTTGTGATCTTCTGTGCGTCACCATCTTCTTCATCACCACCTCAATCGCAATCAACACGTATCCAAATGACATCAACCTTGTCAACTCCGTCGATTGAGTCAACGCCGAAGATCAGAGAATCGAACTTTGGGGAAATACTAGGTATCAGAGCCAACCTTCAATTGCAAGATATTGGACCAGCCGATTTAATCCACAGATCAGTTTATGCCGGATCGAAATCTGCATTATACAACCAGGACGATTTCATTACTGACAAGCTGAAAAAAGACGATGATGGGTATGTTGGATACTACCATTATATCAATGGGATGAAACTAGAAAATGTGGAGTCGTACATCATTGACTTGATCAAACTGGGAGCACCATATCGACGTGATGTCATTGTTACATATTGTTCATTCAACATATTCAGCAACTCTGATTTTCGAATCAAATACGTTGTGCACCATAAAGACTTGCTGATTGATCGAACATATCAAATTGGCGGTCGAGTAGTAAAAGCAGTCCCTCATAATTTCAAAATGGAGTTGGAAGCATCGCAGATCGTGCGATTGTTTTATCAGTTGGACAATCCAGAATCCCAAACTGTCGGTGTGGCCAACTTTACCGATTTCATCAATACCAAAGAAGACGTCAACCAGTCCATTCACACCTTGATCAGGTATCTTCCCAAAGGTCATATGAGCGGAACCGCTTCGTTATACGGGGCAATTACTTCTTGCGGAGACGATAGAAAGACAAATTATTATCGAAATAGACTTGTGGACGCCATTACAAGACTCAATAAATTGGGGGCGTCTGATGGGGTAGGGGCAAAAATTACAGCATTGTATGGCGATGAGTTTAATTATGTTATTCTTAGATTGCTTAAAGACGAGCTCAAATTCGTTAAATTGATCAGCTCATCCATTGGTGACTTGTACACCACCCAACTGGCATTGATACTAGTTGAACAGGTTAAATTTTTGATTGCTAGAGACCAATTTGAGATGGCGTTGGAAATTGCCAAGAAAACAATATTGATCTTACCATTGGACTACGATTGTTGGTTCCACCTTGCCTTGTGCTATATACTTGTCAAGGACTTTGAGAATGCATTATTGGTCATCAATTCCTTGCCGATTATTATCAACAAACACAAACCAAATAACGGAGTTCCGGATTTGTTTGTGGAGACGTTCATCGACAGACTCGAGTTGGATGAAGTAATCTCGGAAAAATCACTCCATGAATATTTCCCGAACCCAACGAATGCCGAGGGACAAGAACTTGGCTCTATTGAAAAGATGTGGAATGATTTCTTTCTTTTCAATCCTTTGGCTAGACACCCTATTGTTGGAGAGCATTTTCTCCAATCGCCGTTAGTTAACAGTTCCGCTATGGAGATTGCATCTGTCGATACTATTTTGATTAAAACATGTGGACCTGGCTCGGCTAAGAACTCATTTGCATCCCAATCCGCGGGCACGACTAACTCACCAATCTTGGATTTCACTAGAAAATCCACCTGGGGAAGGTCCTACGATTTGTTGTCATTCATGGTGGCTCTTGTTGGCTGGGAGATGATGATATCCATTAAAGAACGCATTTTCAAACTGAGCAGTGGCGAATCCGACGGTAAAGACTATGTTGTGAACCATGGAATCAAGGAAAGGTTGGTGACGTGTGAAACGTGGCTTGAGCAGTTATTTATTACCATCTATGAAGACCTCCGTTCCTTGATGATAACCATATCGAACAACAAGAACCAGGAACGAAGTGCTCTTGAATGGGAAATGGTGGGGTTGCTAGGGTGGCCTGTCAAGCACAACTTACGGGACTCGATCAGTTCGTTGGTCACCAGTGTCATTGGTAAGAATCTTCAAGGGGAGTTTGATTATTTCGGGACCGTTCAGCTATTAGAAATCTACGACGAATTCATCCTTGACAACTTGAGTTATCACGACAGTTATAATGGTAAATTCTTGAGCAACAAGTTGATATTGAAGGTGTCAAGCGATAAAATCTACGATAACTTAATAAACTCATTAGAGGAAGAATACTTCAAGCTAGACCGTATACTTCTTGGCATTATGAAACTAGTCAGTTGGAACACGCGCTGGTACCAATATTCACCAGGATACCTTGTCACCAGTATCATTCAAAAGCTAATCGCGAAATACGACCTGGTATACCTCATGACTAGGGTGAAAATCATCTACGAACTGAACAAGAGACAAAAAGTGACGAAATCTTTATTCGGCAAAAAGAAGAAGGAGCAGCCATATGAATTTACAGAATCTGACACTATTTACGATTATATGGAACATCTAATCAATTGGGTTGATAGCTTCTATTGAATTTTTTTGTTGGCATTACCATTGCCATTGATTTTGCTTTTGCTTTGGTTCTTGCCCAAGACCTTCTTTCTTTGTTTGATCATATAGGTGTAAAGCATGTAAAACCCAGGTATATAGACAACCAAAATGGCTTTCAATATCCATCCATAGTAGAACCCAGCTTCGTCTAATGATAAAATGATCAGGTACACTTCGGATGCAACACCTGTTGGGTATAAAACGTAGAAAGTGGTGTATCTCAACCAAGTCAAGAAATAAGGAACTTCCCCGGTTAAATTGCTGGCGTAGTATGAGTATCTGATGATTTCGGTGATGGACCAACTTAAGCATAAGGTAATGTAACACCAGTGGTAGTTGGCTGGGGAGTTTGGTAAGTATTGGTGAACACCCCAAACAAGCAACAAACGGGAAAGAACTTGGGTGAAGGTGGTGAACAATGGAGATCTGACCAATCCGACTAAGGAATTGAAGATCTCTATGATGGCCAAAGTCTGAATAATGGTGGTGGTTTTGTTGGTTTTTTCAAACACGTATGGCTGGCCGACGGTGGCAGCTAAGAATACGGTGTTGAATAATACAATTGACCACAAGGACGCAGAAATTGAGTTATATGCAATCAAGTACTTGTTTGGTTGAGCCATGATTTGCGGAGAAAGTAGTCAAAGTATGGGAAGTACACAGAACAGTACAGTACACTGAAGAAAAAAAAAAATAGAAAAAATTTCCGTTTATTCACGTCGCTGGGTTTGCTTGTTTGCTAGTTCGCATTTTTCTTTTTTCCACCCTCGGCTAAGCTTGTTTTGGTTTTCTCAACACTTTCGCTCTTTGCCCAATCATATAAGTATAAAGATATAAAAACCCTGGTATATACAAAACTATTGCGTATTTCAAAAAGTAGTAATAGTAAGGCAATCTCTGCTTGACGTAGTCGTAGGAATTGTACACGGTCAAACTTTCACAGACCAATCCCAACGGATACAACACGAAGAAGGCACTGTACCTGAGCCAAACCAACCAGTAAGGTGGGTTCTTGACACCGCTGAGCTTGATGACATAAAACCCATACCTGATCACTTCGGTGATTGACCACGCTAATGTCAACCCAGAGAAAACAACGATATCGTAGTTGGCTAAACTTTCTGGGATCACCACGCAAATACCAATCATAATGATCAACCTCGCGAAGGATTGTAACATCAAGGTCGGTATTGGGGTTGGCACTAACCCAATTAATGAATGCAAGAGTTCCAACGTAGAATTGAAAATCTGCGTGTACACCATGAATTTGTGGGGCGTGTCTTCAACTTTGAAAGAACCTTCAAACCAATCGCGAATGCATTGTGCAAAAATATATGCCCAAAGCAATGCCGAAACACTGTTGTATAAAACAAGATAACTCTTCATCATTACCGTTGAAAAGAGAAAGCAAAAAGAGATTGAAAGAAGAAACAATTGTTGGAGATTGAATTCTCGAGGTTTTAATTTAATTTGTTTTGTTTTGTATTCTATTTCATGCAAAATTGGTGTACTTTTCACGTGAAAAATAAAAAAAAGAAATTAGACGACTCGTTATCAATATTAATTTTTTTTTTAATTCTTGTTGTTATATATAAATATACTTAGTCGGACTTTTTTTTTTTGTAATATATGTGTATCGCTCAATCTTGTTTATACTTATCCAAAATAGCTTTCAAAGTTTCTTCATCACCAGCAATTAATTCGTTATCCCAATCGACAACCAATGGAGCACTAAACACTTGTGTTGCTGTCGTGGATAAATTAGGAGACTCGTGTTCTATCAATCTATTGAATGTGTCGTAAATCATGGCATACTCAGATGGAGAAAAGACCCCATTGTCCCATTCCACACCTTTAATGGTAACCGGGTTCCCCTTGCTGTTGTACAATTCCAAGTTCTGATCGTGCAAGAATGGGAATCTGTCGTGCAACACGTTTTTGGCAGTGGCGTCCCTCAAGTACTTACTAGTGATCAACTTGTATTGGTCATAAGTTGGCATCTTATCCTTCATAAGGTCGATTTGGAACTCATGTTTAGGTTTCTCTGGTTGAGTTTCATACGCTTTTTGCAAAATGTCATACAACTTGTTGGAAAGAGGGATGGTCGGGTTGTGGAAGATGGAGATAGTTGCTGGCGAGTTTTGTAAACTTCTGAAAAGAGACATGGTACGTTGGTTAGATTATTGCAATTGACGTGGTAAATGTAAAAAAAAATCGATTATATATAGACAAAAAAAACCCAAAAAAAAATTGTAAATCAACCACTGGGGTATTTCTATCCCTTTAAGTAGCAATTTTAAAAAAACCACCAGAGGGAAATTCTATTGGATTCTTGCTCCTTCTTTTATCCGTATCAGTTTAGTTCTATTTTTTTTTAAGACGCACTGCATGGACATGTCGTGGAAAGTTACACATGTCGTATGCGACAAGTCCCGTGATATCATCAAATCGTGACTGACACACAAATACAACAATCTCCAGAAATATTTCCACAGTTTTCTTATTTCTTTTTTTTTTTTTATGACAATTTTTTTTATTTTTTACTATTATTATCTCTACAGAATACCAGACAATATGTGTCGTTTTATGATTTATAAAGGTAGAGAAGAAATGGTTCTTTCGGACCTTCTCACCAAACCAGCACACTCGATCATCAATCAGTCGTTTGATTCCAGGTTAAGATTGGATATGAGAAACCCAGTGAATGGGGATGGGTTTGGGGTCGGATACTATTCAGAAACACAACATCCATGTATATTCAAAGCTATCACTCCCGCTTGGAATAACGTCAACTTGAATAGTCTTGCTGCATGCACTGAATCAAACCTAGTATTTGCCCATGTCCGTGCCTCCACACAAGGGGTTTTGTCAGAAACAAATTGCCATCCGTTTTCCTACGGTAGAATAATGTTTATGCATAACGGTGGCGTCTCGTCGTTCAGTTCCATTAAGAAGAGATTAATCAACCACCTCGAAGATAAAATATTCATTACCATTCAGGGCTCGACAGATTCAGAGTGCTGTTTTGCATTATTCATCGATACGCTTTACAAGATGGGCTACGATGCCGAAGACTTATCAGTCAAGTTCACCCATTCGATCCTTCGAAAGGCATTACTCACGACGATAGAGTTGATAAAAACATGGCAATGTGAAGTCACGGATGACCCATCACTTCTAAACTTTGCAGCCACCGATGGTGAGTCTATAGTGGTGAGTAGATACATCACGTCTAAAACTGATGAAGCTGCATCTATGCATTTCAGCACGGGATCTAAATTCTTCGAGTATGCACCAGGTCTATTCAAGATGGAAAGACTAAACAGATCACAGGATGTCATTTTTGTGTCGAGTGAGCCATTGACATTTGAAAGAGGCGATTGGTTGTGCGTGCCAACAAACACCATAATCACTATAACAAACAGAAATACGGTGTTGATGCACCCAATAGAAGATGAATTCTACGACGGTGGGGAAAACCAAAGATCCTCTGGCTTGGCCATGAGCAAAGGGTTAATTGGCGGTGTTCCAAGTAAAGAAGTAGAGGTCGACTCAACAGTCGCTGAGGTGCCACCATTAGATAGAGAAGGTAGAGTCGCCATCAATATATGACACCCACATTTTCTGTGTTGCAAGTAAAGTACATAGTAATAATAATTATATTTTATTAAAAGAAATAAAAAAAAAGTACTATATCGTCTAACCTTTACTAGCAGATCTCGTTAGTTTCGTGCCTTGTTTGTCTTCATCGTCGTCATCATCCTCTTCCCCTTCTATGTCTTCTTCAGAGCTGCTTGAATCATCACTAAATTCACCATCATCATCATCAGCTTCGTCGTCGTCGTCTCCAACTTTCTTTAATGAGCCTGTGGAATCATACAACGAGTTGGTTTTTTTGTACGACATTCCATCATCGTTTGGATCTATGTACTCATCGTCTTCGCCTTCCCTTTCCACTTCGACTTCAACTCCACTTTCTTTTTCTCCCTTTTCCTTTCCCTTTCCTTTTCCCTTTTCCTTTCCCTTCTCATTTGCACTTTCGCCTTGTCTTTCTTCTTCTTCGTCATCTTCACTCGAAGTCTCAAGTTCGTCTTCATGTTCATGATTAGGTGCTATGGATGGATTGGTCAATTGCTGGGACATGTAATTAGAAAAATGGTCATCGTCGTCGGATTCGGATTCATCGCTATCCAATAAATCCTTTTTCTTTGGTTCTTCAAAAACTAAACCGGTCTTAACTTCTTCTATTATCTCTCCCAATCCTTCATCAAACGTGGTGTTTTCGTCCTCCTCTTCTTCTTCGTCCTCTTCGTCGCCTCCACCTAAGATAGCGTTATACTTTTCTCTGGTATCATACAAGACGTTATTCACATAATCTTCCCACACTTCACGTTCAACCTTGAGGTCAATCAATTCACTAAGGGTGTTGGAAGGGTATAATTGAACAAACTTGACAACCTCTTCGGCAATTAAGGTTAAGTGGCCCATAAATCCTAATCTCAAGCCATTGTGTGACACCTCGTAGTCAGTGCACAACTTTTGTCCTTCGATGATCTTATTGGTAATATCTCCCAGATGGAACAAATCAATGGCCAAATACTTGTTGAACCCAATCTCCATGGACCCGTTCAACACCTGCTGAACAATGTCGAATACAACATTATGCAAGAAATTATTCCATGGGAAACGGAAAAACATCGACAATATATTGGAAATAATCTGGGTATCAAACAAGGCAATCTTCAAGAAATCCCCTACAACTGGGTTAGCCCTTATTTGCTCTTCAGTTAAATTGGCGTTGGCGTGTGGCTCTTCGTCATCAATGCTGTCGTCCCCGTTAAAGTCGTCAATCGTGTCATTGGCATTTGTGGTAGAATTCAGGTTGCTGCTATTATTGTTATTGGTATTGGTATTGGTATTATCGTTATCATTGGTGTTGCTATTGTCTTCAGGGAGAATTATAGTTTCATTGTATTTAAAACTAATAGGATCAAACTCTTTCATTTTATTTCTCAATTCGTCCCTTTCCTTCACCACGTCGACCCCTCTATTTTCATTAAGTAAAGCCATATTGGAGCAGTGCAACAACTCGGCAATCAACTCACAAATCTTGAATCTTTCAAACCCCAATGGCTCGATGTCTCCAAATGGTGTTCTCAACTTGCACTCTAGGTTCTCTTTGATTAACAATTTGTTGAATTCTTCAATCTTTTCTCCAAATACCCTTAACAAGTGTCCCAAGTATATAGGATCTCTACCGGTAGGAGGATGGTTTTCCAATCGTATATGCAAGATTTGCAAAAGGTCGTAATCGGAATTGTTCTTTCTGATAATCTCTATTATTATCCCAACCCCGTTAGCCAATGCGTATCCTCCTTTCAACATAATATCACACAAACGAGTCATTTGTTCATGAGAAACCAATTCTCTAGTCAATTCATTGGGCCCAATGGTGGAATTGTCAGTGGTGGAATTTGCTGAAATCGTGATTAGCGCCTTCAAAAAATCAGCAGTGGAACTTTGTTTTACCAACAGTAATTCGTAATCGTCTTTGTCGTCATTGGAAATATCCAATGCGTTAATTAAATGTGTAACCAAGTTTTGGTTTTGTAAAAAATCTATTATACCAGTCGAATTGTCTGGTTTGTCGGTGGATATTAATTTTAACAAGAAATCCATCAACGGAGGATTGGATAAATGGTTTATGAATTTATCAACCAAGTTGGGCTGGTTTTCAATCAAGTAAGTGATCATGTCGTCGCATTTCATATCTAACAAATGTTCCATGATTTTCATGAAAAACGTCGACAAGTTGATACTCAACGGCTCTTTGTTATCGAGGATTTGCCACAACCTGTTTAAATTCTCAGTCGACACCATAACTGCGTCAGTCAATGACCACACATCGGCACTCAATATCTCGGCAGCAATGGTTGCTCTTTTGGTGGCTTTCTCTTCCTCTGTTTCATCTGGCTCATCATCCTTGTTGATACTCTCATTAGAAATTTTGGAATCATCATCCTCGTTATTATTATCATCATAATCATCGTCATAATCATCATCATCATCTTTATCATCGTCTTTGTCTTCATCTTTGCCTTCATCCTTGGAATCATCCTTGGAATCATCGTCGTCATCGCCATTGTCATCTTTGTTATCGGATTTCGATTTGCCTTTCTCACTACTTGAGTCTTTGTCTGATACTGACTTCTCGTCATCTGGTTCACCCGATTCGGCAACGACACCCTCGGCAATGACCAAGTCAACAAGCATACTCAATACTTTATCTTCTCTTAAGAACCCCATTAACATTGGGTTATTCGACAACAATTCCTGTAACAAGTCACTCTCTGACAATAACTTCAATAGGATCTTGAATTGTCCATCTTCTTCTATCTTCCCGGACTCTTGGTCTCTGTTATAATCTTCTAATAAAGTTGAAATGTTAGAAAGCGATGTAAACCCATTGCTGAATTTCCAAAATGACCCTGACATTATGTAACAAATGCAATAAAAATTAATACAATACAAAAATAATAATAATAATAATAATAATAAACTAGTGAATGAATGAAATGATTGACAATGAGCGTAATATAGAAATAATCAACAAATTATATCAATGCAAATGTAGTGAATCTAAAACTTGGTAACTGGGAACTGGGATCTCGATGGTATTTCAACAACTTTTGTTCCTTATGTGTTTCACCCAACGAATGGATACTTTAAAAAACAACAAGAAATAAAAAAACAAGAAATAAACTCGAGTGCTTGTGGTGGTGGTACTTCCTTCTTATATTCAAACCAAATGAAGGAGTAATTCAAATAACAAAAGTCTTTGAAAATAACTTCTAATTAGAAATTGTTTTCGCCTTGGGGATTATGTTAATTTAATTTAATTTAATTTAAACAAAATTTTTTTTTCTTTTTTTCTTTGACTTTGGCTTAATGTCTCTCTTGTGTTGGCCACAATAGGACAGAAGAAAAAAAAAAAAATTGTTGAAAAAAAAAAAAAAAAAAAAAATCGCGATCCTGCAGAGAATGAGGCAACCGAATTTTACCAAACAGAAAATCAAATGAAAATGAATGAATGAAAAAAAAAAAAACCGGTGAAAAAAAAAAAAATCAAATTCATCCAATAATCTTAAATAACAATACCCCGATTGTGTTGCTAATACTATGTTCAAATCAATAATAGGTTCTGCTGTCAGATCATCTAGCGTCCTAAGTACTGCTAGACTCTACTCAACTGCTGTCCCAGCTGCAGCTATGACCTCACCCACCACAGCATTGAAATTCACATCGAATGGGTCCAGGGATTTGTACGCTATTATGAAATTACACAACTTGCCATATTTGGTCACCAAAGGAGATAGGATATACTTACCTTACAAATTGAAGAATGCATCTGTGGGCGATGTTTTAAACATAACTGAAGTCACCACATTGGGATCTCCTAATTATACATTGAATGCCAAAGATGGGATATCTCCAGAATTGTTTGATTTGAAAGCCAGTGTGGTTGAAATAACTAGAGAACCATTGTACCAGGTGGTCAGAACTAAACAAAGATGTAGAAGAAAGAAGACGTTCAATGTTGAACCATTTCAAACCGTTCTTATGATCAACGAGTTAAAATTGAAGTAAATAAACACATAAAAAAAAATCAAAAAGGGAGATAATGGTTAATAGTTACATAATATTTCATCTTGTACATAATCTTTTACTGTTATAAATAATCATTTCAGCAAGCTTGGTATTTGCAAAGTTAAACTCGCACTCCGGTGCATTTACAAACGGATCGTTCAACAACTCTTCGGCAGTCGGCCGCATCTTTGGATCGATAGTGAAACACCTATTGATAAATCTCTCAGCAACGGGACTCACTAAATGAGCAATGTCTTCAGGGATTGGGGGTGCAAGTTTTTCTTTCCCTGTCTTGTAAATAACACTAATAGCTGCCTCATTGGACCATGGTCTCTTGCCAGCAAACATCTCCAAGACAACACACCCTAAAGACCAGATGTCGATTTTTGCACTGTACCCCTCGGACATGCTATCAATCACCTCCGGTGCCATCCAGAAGATAGTTCCCTGCATAGACATGTTGGCGTTATTCGCATATATATCGTTTGACCGTTTCGAGATCCCAAAATCGGATATCTTACATGTTCCGTCCACTTCAAGCAACAAATTATCCGCTTTCAAATCACGATGGATTATGTTGTTCAGGTGCAAGTATTCCAACCCAAGAAGTACCTGTTTGGTGATGAATCGAATCAACGATTCTTCAAACTTACCATACGATTTCAAGCACATCGCAATCGACCCACCAGCAACATACTCAAGGAACAAACTGTAGATATTGTTCTGCTGCTCGCACCCCAAATACTGAACAATGTTGACATGGTTCAAATCTTTCATGGTTTCAATCTCCTTGTTTAAAGCATCGATCCCTTCTTTGTTGTTTCTCAAACACGTCACTTGTTTCACCGCTAACATTTCTCCGGTAGTGACGTTGAACCCTAAATACACATCTCCGAATGAGCCCCTTCCAATCAACTCACCTTTAATCCAGGCATACTCTTCATAAAACCCGTTCTTGTTACGAAGCTTACTAACAAATCCTTGTTCAATCTCCTGTGAAGTGACTTCCACAACTTTTTGGCCCCACATCTTGGTGTTCGACCTCGTTAACTTTGCACTATTCTCACGCGACAAGTTGGCAAATGTATTTGGCGGCGATGCCTGTTTCATTTGCAACACTTTGCGACGTGCTTCGTTGGCAACACCTCTGATGGTTTTCATACGTCGCACCCTCAATGATGACTGCAGCAGCATGTCTTCCGAGATGTCCTTGGTTTCTGTGTTGGCGGGGTCGACTGGCGATTTATTAGCGTTGGAAAATGTCCTTGAAATCGTAGGTCTCCGTTGGAATTGAGAGTGATGCTCTTGCTGCTGCTGCTGTGCAGGCAAGTGTCGCTGAAGTAACGGGGACGCAGGCGAATCGTCAATTATCGGCTTGTCAAGGTTGGTATATGGGAAAAACTTCTCTAAATTATTGTAAACCACTTCAACTGGTGGACGAACATTCATTCTTGACGGCTTCTCCACTTTGTTTTCCGTTTTCGTTTTAGCTATTGGTTTAACGAAAAAGTCTTCATCTTCATCATCATCGTCGTCATTGGAATCTGAGTCAGGAACTGTGACTGGTGAAGATTGTCTTTTGATTGGCTTGACGAAAAAATCATCATCGGAATCATTTGCCTTACTGCTGACAATCGAGGATTGGTCTCTCCCAGTGGATTTCTTCTTCATCGGTTTAACAAAAAATGCCTCATCACTATCACATTGAGACTCATGGCTGCTCTTCTTGCTGCCCAAACTACTATTGGAGGTAAAACTGTTGGAGGTAATGCTTTTAGTTGATACAGACCGTGACCTATTCTTAAGAATGGAATCTTGTCTTTGGATTTGTACCTTTCGATCCCCAGGTGGAGGAGGCGCTGCTCTTTTAGCAATAATGGAATTGGTTCGACTGACACTATCCAGAACACTCCTATTGTTGGTCTTGGTTTCGTTACTCTTGTTGCTGCTTTCATCTTTCAATGCCAGGATAGTCGACGCTGAGATTGGTGATTTTTTCAAATCAGACATGGAGGACGAATAAATATTGGCAATTATCTTTGGTGCCTTTGATTCGTAAGGCGATTTCCTTCTCTTATCAAAATCAATTTCATTACCTTCTTTTCTAAGCACCCTGAAGGAGGAACCAGCTGAAGTTGGCGATTTCGAGATGTTATTGACACCGGATGTATCAATCTGCAAATGTGGAACTGCGTTTGTTTTCTTGCCCGTGGTGACAAATGGAAACTTTAATGGAAACTCTTTCTGTTTGGATTTGCCTTCGTTTGGAGGAGCATTCAGCGTTATCTCTGGTGGATTTGTCGTCTTTGCCGGTACCTCGGAAATACTACTCAAGTCTTTGAAATTCCAATAGTCCACTTTCTTGTCGTTGTTATTCTGTAATAGGTACTGTGGTGTTGCCGGATACGCCTTATTACCATCGGTAATGAACGATTTGGAATCTGAAGATGTGGTGGAAATAGTAGAATTTGCCTGCGGTGACTTCAATTCTTGTCGAATCACAAATTTCAACAACCCATCTAGTTTCATGATCTTGGGCAACAAATGATCGGGGATGGCTTCCCCTTCTTTATGATCAAACTCGGTCAAATGCAATGTAATTGAACCAATGTTGATTAACTCAAGGGCTCTAATTATTTGCAGTTTTGCATTTACTATGTCAGTAATCACCACGGGGGTAAACAGCAAATTATCTTGACTGACCAAAATGGTGGTTGTGACATTGTTCTCCTGTGTTGGAGTTGAACGAGAACTACGGCGTGGAGTTGGTAAATACTTCTTTTCCAACATTAGTTCATCAGAAAACGACTTGACTGATTTAGGAGATTGTGCGCTATCCAGAGATATTTTCCTATCGCCAAAATCTGAATTCATTTCTAATGGTGGTGGTGGGTCCAATGGTGGGAAGTAGGACGAATTTCTCTGTTTCGACGTTTTCGAAATCTTTTCACCTCCATACTTACGCAAGGTGCTAAGGATCCCACTGCTTTTCTTATCGGTTTTAGGTACATGTTTCAACCGGTTATCATCAAAAGAGCTGTATCGTTTTTTTGCTTCCTTTGTTTCGTTGGATGTGCTTCTACTGTGTTTTTTGAAAAACAGATGGTGCGATGGCGATACCAATTGGTCTTTTGGTTTGGTTTCAACATATGACACCGGTCTTTGGAGTGATGATGATGAATTGGACGAGGATATGGACGAGGTCGATTTATGTTTCGCATATACCGGGGTGGATTTCCTGTTTTCGAATTTAGTCACCAATGGCGATATTTCGTCACCACTAACTTTCCTAGTATGCACTTCCTGAGAAGACTCGAGACGCAATAACTCAATAAATCTATCCACAGAATTCAAATCGTCGTCAAGTTGCAAAAACTTGGAAAATTGTTTCCAAATCATCGACTCCTTATCAAAATTTTCCAACTCCAAGAATCTGTTACCTGAGATTTCATTCCTTCTGAAAGTTTCTTTCCATGAATTGTTGAACTGATGCTTATCGAGCCACTTGATAACATTGGACATATGCCATTTATTAGATGCGTTCACCAATGGGGACTGTGTATTCATCGCATATCGTACGAATCTCTTGTCCTTATTTGCCTGTTCAGATCCGTTAGATATTGTGGAAGTATCTGATCCCAGTCTTCTGTGCTGTTGTTGTTGCTGTTGTTGCTGTTGTTGTTGAAGCTGTTGTTGAAGCTGTTGTTGATTATGTTGAGTTTGGAGCGGTAGTTGTGTTGATGATGGTGCTTGTGATTGCGATTGCGATTGGTTGTTGGATATTGAGTTGGGTTGAGAGCTCTGCTGCAGTAGTGGATGGAAAGGTAGAAATGGCGGATCATCCATAAACTTTGGCTTTTCCAAGTCCAACGAACTCTTGCTATAATCATAACTGCCAATAATTGACCCTATGACGTTTGAGCTTAGACTGGCTGTTCCTGATTTTGTTGGCGACGGTGCTGCAGTACTTTCAATTGTAGACTCTCCACCCACCGCCTCGGGAGATTCCAACACGGGACTTACTACTGGTTTCTTGGAATAAGGAAACACGTCTGATTGTATGGGCGAAATGAGAAACTCTTGGAGAGAATCGTCTTGTTCCGAAAAGCTGAAGTTGGCATTGCTACTTTTCAGTGACTTCCTGGATCCGGACTCATGCAACTGGTCAGGAATGCTCGAATGAGATCTCGCATATGGTAGGGCTGGTTGTGGGTAAAGCGACGAGTTATACATCGCACTATCCGAGGCCACTCTTGGTTGTTGCAATGCCTCTGTGCTTTGCAGTTTGAAGGACTGTGAAGGTAGTTTTATTCGTTGCGCATCATAACTAACAGATCGCCTTTTATTCTGCTTATCTTTATCTGTTCCTTCTTTCGAAGGACTCGGAGGGAAATATGGATGCAGCACTTTGAAAGTATTTTGTTTATTTATCTAGTTGGTTGGTTGGTTGGTTTTAATTGGTCAGTTTGTAGATTAAGAAACACTTGTAGGCTACTCAGGATACCTAGAGATTTGACATATTATCTGGATGTAACA
>JAKTVF010000787.1:0-32724 GCA_030557055.1 Candida tetrigidarum | reverse complement strand
AAAAAAAAAAAAAAAAAAAAAAAATTCCAAAAAAAAAAAAAAAAAAAAAAAAAAAAAAAAAAACCACCTGAAAGAAAAAGAAGAAAATTTTATTTAATTCTTTTGGTTGTTCTTTTCTTCTATTCTTTACTTTCTATTTAATATCTTTTCAACCAAGTGTTCTCTTCTTTTTTTAAAGAACCAATCCTTGTGTTTTCCCTTTCCATTCCTTACCTTTCTGATTGTTACATCAATTTTTTTTTGCTTGCATTCCGCTCTTCAATTCACAAGCAACAAAAGAATCCATACCAAGCCCCCCACGTCAAATACTCACATACTAAGGGGAATTAAATAAAAAGGTACAATCATTAAACATAAAACACACACACACCTACGCATCAACTCAACGTACCTGTGACTCATTACCATTAGACATTGATAGGAACTTGGCTCAGTAACAACTGTTTCAGAGTTAATCAACCCCACTCATAGTTAAGTTTAATTTTTTAGTTTTAGTTTTTTTGGGGGTAGCCAGGTTGCACGAGTCTCATTCCAAACTCCACCACCCACACAAATAACAACTATTTATTTCAAACCCCCAAATATTATTATCAGCACCAGTTAACAAAAACATATTGCAATTTTGTTACCATTGGTAGTACGACATTGATAATATCCACATCCCACAGCATACCTAAAAATAGTACGCAAAACAATTGGGAACTACAACAATAACTCCTCCTCCTCCTCCTCCCCATCCACAAAGAAAAAAAAAAATAAAAAGTTCCTCACGTAATAGAGTACTTTTTATTTTATTTTTATTTTAATTTTTCGGGTTAATTTATTCCACTAAACCGAACAAGCTTTTACTACTAAACCCAAAACAGGAACAATAAAGTCAAGAAAGAGAATTCTTGATAAGTTTATTAGTTTATTCGGTTTTTAGTATTGTTTAATTTTTCTTTCTTCAGGTCAAATACAACAGAAGGAAAAAAACAAAAACAGAAACAAAAACAAGTTAGAACAAGGTTCTTCGGGTTGTTCTTTTTCTTATTATTATTATTTTTGTTTTTTTGTATTGTGGTTTTTTTTTTCATTATTGAACAAAACTAAATACAAAAAAGCAAGTCAATTGTTGATTATAATAAGTGAAGAAATTTTTCATATTTTAGTTTGAGGATATTAATTTATATATCCGTCCAATCTATCAGTTTTGAAGAAGCTTTTTTTTTTTTGGTTTCATTAGACCAATTCCAGTTTCTTATTCGGTTTGTTCCTTTGGGTGTGCCTGGTCTTAAATTCAAGAAATAAAACTTCATGTAAATATCTAAGATACACCAAGAAACCCCAGATTTTTACACATTAATTGATTGACTAAAGCCCACACGAGGAAAGACAAACATTATCAAAAAAAATACCAGAAACAGAAAGAGAAAGAGACGGCGTTTACTATTTATCCACTTGAAACCAAAATACTAATAATCTTTCTCCTCATTTCTCGTATTATATTACACCAGAACCCCCGATACAAAGAAAAAAATAAATTCAATTAATTTTTTTGGTTTCAACAGATTATCCGGACCTGATAAACCCATTAGACTTGTCCCAAAAATCGTCCTCAACAACATCGACGACATCATCATCATCGTCAACAACAACGACAAGAACAACAAAAAAAGAAACAAATTGATTGAAATTCAAGATACACACCGGATCTCGCAGGAAGTTACACCGCTTTATCTCACATCCAAAATTATTCACGTTAGAGTTACAAAAATGAGTAAGAAAAACAATCCAGGAGATCCTCGGCTCAAGAAGAATGCCTTTGTCCATAAACTATATACCATGTTGAATGATCCCAATTTATCCCATTTGATATGGTGGACCACTAATAATGTCGAGGAAAACACCTTTGCATTATACCCAGGGAAAGAGTTTGCCAATTGTTTGACTCAGTATTTCAAGCACGGAAATGTGGCCAGTTTTGTCAGACAACTACATATGTATGGGTTCCATAAAGTTAGTGATCCCAATTCTTCATCTTCCAACTCTACATATTCCATGAATCCTGTCAATAAAGACGCGCCTCCAATTTGGGAATTTAAACATCTGAGCGGGAAGTTTAAAAAAGGCGATGAAAAATCACTAGTACTCATCAAGAGAAGATCAAGTTCAAATAGTAGTGCGTCCAGAAATAACAGTTATACTGAAACATCACAGAACCATCAACCAATATATCAGGAGTACCCTATGATACAACCAACTGCTTATGACCCTTACAACCTAAATATTAATTTTCAACAACCACAACCACAACATCAACATCAGCCACACCCACATCATCAAGCACCACCACAGCAGCATTTCATGTATTACAATCAACACCAACCGGCAGCACCTCCTCCATTACCACAGCCACCACCACCACCACTTCAACAACAGCAACAGCAACAACAACAACAACTACCTGCATCTTATCAACAAAAAGTAAACAATTCACAATTTGTATATGGACAACCATATTTCCAATATCCAGTTTCTGTTCCCCAACCACCACCACCAACACACCAACACACACACCCACATTCCCATGCACATCAATCAGCTGAAGGAGAGATGTCAATGCCAGCAACTGTTCAAATTCCACAACGAGCAACTGGGACGCAATTTGCGGAGTATTCTCAATTCCTGCAGCCAATGCCTTTGCAGCAGCCTCAAAACTCCGCCTCAAACGCGCCTCAAATACAACACCCAACACCACAACACATTGAACAACCACCATTACCACCACCAACCCATCAACATCCGCAACCACATCCTCCTGCAACACATCCTCCTGCAACACAACCATCTAATCCATTACAACAAACTCCTGATCAACCGAAGGTAGAACCTTTGACAAAATCCCCTACGCATAGTTCTGGTTATAGTGCGACCTTACAATTTAGAAAAATATGGGACGACAACAGTAGTCCAACTTCAAGACAAAGAAACCCATCTTTATTGTTTGATCCATTATCCACTATCCCACCTGCACATTTACCTATTCAATCACAAACATCATCACCTATTGGGGTACAAAGAGAATCAACGATGGCATCGTCACACCCACCAGCGTTAGCATCAGCAGAATCCATGGAACAATCTACGCTGTTACCACCAAGTACACATATCAATAGACCTATTCCGTTGAACACATTACCTACAACAACGGCATCAGGTCCAAATGAACCGTTTAGAAGTAGTACCACTCCATTGTTACCTTCACTTTCACACTCATATGGTGGTCCATCAAGGTTGCCAACAAGTATTCCAAGAAATTCATCCCCTCTTGTATTATCAACTACATCAGAACCATCCCATTCTCCTGCTGTAGGTGGTGCAATAACATCATCAACATTACATCAACATTCAGTTCCACCACCATCATCTCACCCACATAAGAAACCATCGTTGTTTTCGAGTTCATTACAAGAAAGATTAAGACCTTCAGTGTTTGAATTACACCAGGGGAATGTATCACCACCAACAGGTAATTCAATGCATACTCTAGTGGCAGCCAGTACAGTTGAGACCAACACGTCAAAGCAAAATTCTATTGCTTCTCATACATCATCTATTTTTTCAAATAAATCATCGATTTCTTCGATTACTTCCGTTAATTATCGTCCTCCTTCATTGAGTTCCATGACTCGCAACTCCGCAAATGCAGGTCCTTCAAAACAACACGAGGAGAGTTCTTCTACGTCAAGAGCATGGACTCCAGCTAATGGGAATAATAATGCAAGTGGTGTTGGTGCTGGAATTAGTAATAATTTGCTTACATCACCTAAACCAATAACTCCTGGACACAGATCATTGACTGGATCACCAATTACAAGGAATGAAAGTAAGAATAAGAAAGTTTCGGTTACTTCATTATTAGAGGATGAGCAGAAGAATCAACATCAACATGACGAGAATAATAATGATTTGGCACTGGGTGTCAAACAAGATGGTATGAAATCAATCAATGAACCATTATATAAATCATCGATCATTACTGAAGAAGAGAAAAAAATCACGAAATAATAATAGTGCAATAGTGTAATAGTTAGACTTTAGAGATAATTTTAACGATAGAAGTTTTTATCTAGATAGAAAATAGAGTATATAATTAAATGTATGGTGTATTACAATAGTGTGAGATATGCGAGGATCGAATAATTTGTATTACATATTCTTCTGCCTCTCTTTTTTTTTCGAACAAGTTTTTTTTTTTTTTGGGGGGGCATGGGGGAGACAAACAATAAAATTACACTTTGATACATCGAATGTTTTCTTTCGGTAACAAATATAATAAATTAGTTTGTAATATGAGTTTGAATAACGTGGTGTTATTTTTAATTTTATACTTTGTTTTGCCATCGTTATACGTATAATGTACCTATGGGCAAACATTTGCATACAGATTAGCATAACATACAGCAAAAAAATTATACGTACATAATCTACATGTGTATGTATGTAACTAAGGCTAAACAAACATACAACTAGAGCAGAAAAAAAATTATTAGAGCAGAAAAAAAAATATAACTTTAAACAGAATAAATTTTTTTACATGCAAGTTGTCGTGTGTTGTGCCTGAAAACATGACCCTGAATTGGCGATGCAAAACTACACCTCATCAATAAACTCGAAACCTATTTGGCCAGGAGCAAAAAGGTCGTGTTCGTTATTGGATGGTGTGATTTGTTAGTGTAAAGTTTAAATTTTTCGCTTTTCTCTTTTTTGGTTTCTATCTCCTGTCTAATTTTTCTTTTAGCGACAATTTATTTGTGTGGTATACGCCTTAGACATTGCCTGACCTCATCACCATCTTTGCGTACAATATTTTTATTATCAAACCTCGGTTAATTATTTTTCTAAACGACAAGATGGAGGTTCGTAACGACAACTACAAAGCATATTATAGACACCGGAAATATGACCAGAGTTTATGGACAAGGTTTAGTTGTAGAAAGTGAATAAAATATATAGGACATTCTGTCATGAAACCGAGAATTACAATCTTGGAAATTGTATTGTTATGATGAAACAAATTGTTCTATAGAACAAAAAGGCAATACAATGTAATGATTAACAATAAACTATAAAATAGTAAAACTAGGTTTTAATAAAAAATAGTCAAAAATAGGATAAGGAGGCAAACAGATGAAAAGAAAATGAAAAAAAAAAAAGAAAGCAATACAAAGATGAAAAATTTAAAAAAAAAAAATTATTCTGTGTATTTATGTATGTACCAGGGTCTAATTATTTATTTATTTATTAATGGTTTTACTCTTTCGACATTGTTTACATAATCGGAATTAAACAACCGATTCGTAGCAAAATAGTTTTCAAAAAGGACGTTTAGATTTCTTCTTACTACCATTATGTCCTCCTTTGTTTAGTTTTTGTTCAAGCAAAAGACTAGAACCTTTTTTAGCAGTTCTAGACCGAATATCATTTCCATCATCTTCAGAATCTTCTTCGTCATCATCATCACCTGCATCACCATTATTAATTTTTCTTCTCTCGTCATCTTGTTTATGTGTTTCAGATTTGGTTTTGCCACCGTATCCATTACCGGACTTAATGTGATTCTTGTTTGGGTTATTTTGTAGGTTTTTATAATTCCGACTCACTTTTGTCCGATTACTATCTCTCATTTTGTTCATTAATGCCAACATTGGTTTCGAATTTGTCTTGTTGGTGGTCGTCTGTTGGGATTGTAGTTGTTGTTTGTTTTTGGAAATATCTTTCGAAGCTAAGAATTCACCGATTTTTTGACTATTTTCAGTTTGTTTAGCACTTAGACTTAAACCTTGTGGTATGATTTGTAAATTCAAAAATGAATCCTCTACTTCATCCTTGTTGTTGTTGTTGGTGGTGGACGTGTCTGTGGTCGAACTCTTGAGTGGTTTCAACCAGTTGAGTGCTTTCTGATTAGTGTTTGATATGGCTAGTTGGAATCTTGCCTGTAGTTCCTCTTTTCGTTTTATCTCTTGTCGCCTTGACATGGTGTGCTATTGATCGTGGGGTATGTCTCTCTCTCTCTCTCTCTCTCTCTCTCTCTCTCATCTCATCTCAACCAAGATATTTTTTTTTTTTTGGATTGTTTTGTTTTGGTGAATCAATAAACGCGCTTATTAATAAATGTCGTCACGATTAATTACTATGATAAGAATGATAAATGTCGTAAGGGTTCCACATACACATGTAAAGAAAAAATAAAATTATAAAAATAGAAATAATTCAGTGTGTAATATAAGTAGTTGTCATACTAGAGAAGACTCGGATCGTACATTTTACGAGAAACATGGTATATATAATAATAGATCATCATTGTACTTTCACAGCTTATGTCATTGCATTGACCATATATTACACGTATTCCCACCAACTACCGAACTTCAAACTAATTATAATCGAAAATGAACTCCCGCAACTGTTATTAGATATAAAGCCATGGTGTGGAATATCCACCTTGGATCATTACAGATTCACCCTACTTCGCCTGCATTTCTTTCGAAACTTCTTGCTCACTTACACCATCCCATTAGGAAGAGTGTCAATACAGAAAATCCCACAGAACTTGGAACGTCCAGTGAATGAAATCATGACCACTATGGTTGAATCAAATAACCCCGTGGCATTATTATACCATCCAAGTAGATTGATGAGTAATATGAGATAGGAGATGTATAATTCTGGCAAGGCTCTGTTCATGTCTTGTAATTCCAATTTCCATAAACAACAGATATATAATGAATATGGTGGCATTTTTATCAGTTCAACATCTACAACTTCATCCCAGGGCAACTCGATTATTTATCATTCAAATTTGATGCAAGTAAATTGTCTAAATGGAGAGATCCCTACTTCCATACTATGGTTACCAAAACTACATTACAACAAGGAAACTAGACACGTGGTAAACCAATCAAGTATTGTCCTTGACCCCGTTAACGTAGATCCAATAGTTAATATTGATTTAAATTATGCATTACAACAAGGTGATATCATCCTAAGTGCCATTAACAACTTTATAGGAACTTCTATCCCACTTGGAAATAAATTATAGACAATACACAAGATGAACCTTTAATCTAGAAACAAATATTAATATTAATATTCAGAATATAAAAAATCTGATTGAGATCATTATCTCTGTATACAATAGATATGATCTTTGGGATTACCACACTGAGTTTGTTATCTTCACGTGCCAAGTAATATGAAATAACCCATCTCATATTACAAATAATATAGTACAATAAAAAGTGTCTTTATTTCTTCGGTTTTTTTCTATTAAACAGGTAAAGTGTTACTAATTCCTGCTAATTTATCAATGGTTGGAGCAATCAATGGATGGTTCAAGACATCACCGATATAAGGAATAGATCTTAAGAATTGAACAATGGTTCCAAAAAAATCACCAAACAATCCTAATATACCAAAACTTTCTAATATAAAGCCAATAAATGATCGTTTCATTAAAATCAACAATATCCCAATGATAAAACATAAACTTCCTCTTAATTTCGTTGGTCGACTGAAAAATGATACGGTTCGTTGTGGTCCTATTATCAATGTTATCCCAATTATAAATAATATATTACCAAGGGCAAGGAATCCTGAATCAAAAAATGTCATTATTCCAAAAAAGAAGAAAAAGATTCCTCCTGCTGTGAATCCAACACCAAATTCTATACAAAACAGATATTGGTTAGTACGTGGGATAATTAGTTCTTTATGGCAAAGACCAATCAAGAGTGATATTTGTACATACTTTGTCTCTCCGATAACCAAATCATTATTGAATATTATATTTGTCAAACTCAAACTCTAACTTTTGATTTATCTTTAATCTATTGAGAGAATCGATTTTAGTATGGTTTTTTTTTTTTCTTTGCTTGGTAGTGTGGTTGATTTTTTTTTTAATTTTTTTTTTTTTTTGGTTTGTTTGTTTGGTTTGTTAGTGTGGTTTGTCAATCAAATGCGTGTGAAAAGGTCAAAAATGAATATGAAAGATTGATTGGAAATATAACATTGAAACATTAGTTTATTGATCCTATCTGCAATGAGACGTCAACATATTCTCGTGCGACTGACTGATCGATCAATGGGTCTTTAGTTTTTTTTTTTTTTTTTTCAGTTTTGTTTTAGCATGCAGATCATTTCGCCTTTATTCGGAAATATATTCCAGAAATACACGGATATGAAAAGTTAGTACCGTGTTTGTTTGCTCATATCCGTGCGAGTGTGTGTTGGTTGGAAGAGGAGGAGGAGAAAAAAACGTGACTGCCACACTTTTCACAATCCTCCTCTCGCTTTAAATCGACTTTGCCTCGTTCAAGTAGTAGTTTATTAACACTCAAAATTTAATTTCTATGAGCATTGCCCCGAATTCTAAGAAAGAGGACCATGACTAACCATTGGTTCATTGTAAAATGAGTTGATAGATGAAATAAATTCGGGTACTTGCTATCCTTCCAAGTCATCCGCTTTTGCTGTTTGTCGATTTTTACGGCTTTTATTGTTATATATATTATTTTTTTTTTTCATTTTTGTGCCTGTTGCTACGAATGGATCTAAAAAAGTAGTAAATTACATACATAAATTCTAATTGAGGAGAACAGAAAAAAAATCAAAAACCACCCCAGCTCTTCTATAACTTTCCATTCACTCATTCTTCACATCCTTACTTTTTTTTTTGTATTTTTATTTTTAGATATTTATATACATTTAGGGAAAACACACACACTCAAAAACATAACCATGCCTTTAACAAATCGTCCAGAAACTGATGAAGCTCCTCCTCCATCATATGATGAAGCTATAAAAGACCCATTAGTTGAAGAATCATCAGCAACAGGAGCTGTACCAGCACTTCCCGAACGCCCTCAAGCAGTACCCCAACCACTGGCACGAAGACAACAACCACAACAACCACCACATTCATCATCAGCAGCATCTTCGTCATCTCGTCTATATGTTCCTTCTTCTAGACCACAAGAACGGAGACCAAATTCAGCGACCTCCTCATCATCAAGACAATCTAATACCTCCCAATACAGCAGCGCAGATCTTTATAGCAATAACAAAAACCTACCATTCAACTACACCCGAGGTTACTATTGTAAAAAATGTCAGAATTCAGGGTACAGGGGACCAAAAGAAATATGTCGTCCTTGCTGGGACCAATTTTATTTAAATAAGCATGCATACAACCCAAACGAACGCAACTTGCCATACCGATACCCCAAAAGATACTATTGTGGAAAATGTGGTAATACTGGATACAAATTCAAAAATGGACTTACTTGTCAGAATTGTTGGAGTCAGTTTGGACCAAGGAATAATTATTCCTATGTGAATTCCACGTTTCAACCCCAATATTTCGGATCAACTACTTATGTTTCTACACCAGGTGTTTCTAACGGTATGCCAGCAAAAAGGGTTGCCCCTGGATCACCAGAGTTAGGTGGTATTCTATGTGGGAACTGTAGAGGTCAAGGTATGGTCCATTTCTTGTTTGATACAGATCTATGTCCTGTTTGTGGTGGTTTAGGTAGAGTGTTTAGTGCTGGGAATCCTCCTCCTGGTAACTTTCCACCTCCACCTCCTCCTCCTCAGCAAATGAATTATCAGTACCATCATCCTCCTGCTCCACCTCCTCCTCCTCAATCTGGACATCCTCCTCCACCACCCCCACAACAACAATGGGGAGGATATCAGTATAATTATAATTACGGTCCAAAAAATTAATACAACCCTTGCTGTTGTTGTTGTTATTATTAGTTCTACATTATTTTTGTTTTACCATTATATATTAATACAAATGCGTTATATTATTCTTAGTTATATACTTAATTCACTTATCTATTGATAGTTGGATGGGTATTTGAAGTCGGTTATTTCGTAAAAGTTTTCTTTAACGTTTCTAACAGAAACGAATCTTGACAAGATGTTAGCACTACCAGCTTTATCATTGGTACCGGAAGCTCTGGCACCACCAAACCATTGTTGACCAACAACAGCACCAGTGGACTTGTCATTGATGTAAAAGTTACCAGCAGCGTATCTCAAGTTTTCTTCAGCAGTTCTAACGGCTTCACGATCTCTGGCAAACACTGAACCAGTTAATCCATATTTAGTGACACTATCGATGCTCTTGATGATTTGTTCATATTCACCATCTGGGTAAACATAGACAGTCAATATTGGACCAAAGAATTCTTTAGATAAATATTCATGGTTTGGGTTGGTGGTTTTAATGATAGTTGGTTGAACGTAGAATCCATTGGTCTTGTCGTATTCCCCACCAGCAATAATTTCTAATTCAGGATCTTGTTTGGCTTGATCAATAGCGTTGGACAATTTGTTGAAACTTTGTTCGTGAATAACTGGACCCATGAATGAGTTCAAGGTTTCAACTGATGAAGTATCACCAATGGTGATTTTGGAAACGGCACCAGCTAATTGATCTTTGAATTCTGGCCATAAGGATTCTGGAACATAAGCTCTGGAAGTAGCAGAACATTTTTGACCTTGGTATTCAAATGCACCTCTCAAAGTAGACAAAGCAGAATGGTTGAGGGCAGCACTTGGGTGGATCAAATGGAAGTTCTTACCACCAGTTTCACCAACGATTCTTGGGAAATCACGGTATTTATCTTCAGCAACATTGTTACTGATTTGGGAGTATAATTTCTTGAAAACATCCGTTGAACCAGTGAAATGCAAGGCGGAGAATTCTTTGTCATTCAAAACAATGTCGGTAACTTCAACTGGATCACCTGGGATGAAGTTGATAACACCTGCAGGTAAGCCAGCTTCCTCCAAAATAGTTAACAACAAGTAGTTGGACAATGCAGCAGTGGCAGAAGGTTTCCAAACAACGGTGTTACCCATTAAAGCAGGTGCACCAACCAAGTTTGCAGCAATGGCAGTGAAGTTGAATGGAGTGACAGCATAAACGAAACCTTCCAATGGTCTGTATTCAGCACGGTTCCAAACACCTGGAGCGGTTTGCAAAGGTTGTTGTTGGTACAATTCTTCAGCGTATTTGACGTTGAATTTGAAAAAATCAATCAATTCAGCAACACAATCAATTTCGGCTTGGTAAACATTCTTACCTTGACCCAACATAGTGGCAGCCAACATGTCGTATCTGTACTTGGTGGAAATCAAATCAGCAGCTTTCAAGAAAATAGCAGCTCTGTCTGACCAAGGAGTAGCAGCCCATTTGGCTTTGGCAGCCTTGGCAGATTCAATGGCAGCAATGATATCTTCTGGAACAGCTTGGGAGACATCAGCCAAAACTTGGGAGTGTTTAGCTGGGTTAACTTGTGGCTTGGTTTCTTCACGGTAAATTTTCTTGCCACCAACAACTAATGGAACTTGCAAGGCACCTTCATCAGTGAACTTGGTGATTGAAGCTCTCAACAAATCCCAGTCTTTGATATCTTTAAAACCAAAGTTTTTCACTGGTTCGTTTTGCAAGTTTGGCGGAGTTTTGACGTGAGCTAATTGAGATGCAAATCTGATGGAAGTGGTTCTCACAGTAGTGGAGGCACGGAAAACAGTTGGTGATACTTTAGCGTATTTAGTGGCCATGCGTACGGCGTTACGTGCTGATGATCTTAACATTGTGACTTGTAGGAATATGTAATGTAAATGAAATATCAATGATTTGTCAAAAATAAAGAAATCGGAAAAGTAATGAAAAAATTAAGAATCAAGAAGAAAGTGAAATATTTATAGTTGTTGAATAATATTAATAATTTTTTTTTTATTTATTATGAAGAAAATCAATTTGCGGAGTGATGTGATGATGCCGAATGGGTGAGTTCGCTTTTGATATCCCTTTACAGACAAAACACCACATCGAAAGAGAAAGAAAGAAAAAATGAAAAATTACGCACGCATATATTTACATACAAATTAAGCGAGCACGGTTTTTTTTTTTTTTTTTTCTAATTTACAGGGGGATACTTATAGCGCAGATGCCATCGCCTAATCGGTTGATAAAGATTCAACTTTCAATATCAAATCACTGATTCTTTCATTAATAGCCGTGGAATTTTGTTCAAAATTCTTTTCATAGTTCACCAAATTTTCATTTAGTTTATTAATAGTCTGGTCCCAATTTTTCATATCTGCCACAAGATCTTGCAATATTTGATCTATTGACCCAGATAAGTTTATACTATTTTCCATTTCTTGATGAACTGTATTGAGTGTTTTCAATCTAGACAATAGCATAGGAGCGATAGCGTTGTATCGTGTTATGGTAGGTAGCTTTTCATACAACTCATCGATTTTGATGGATTTTGACACTGCTGTATTTGGACCTTCTTCTAGATCATCGTCAAGATTTAACACTTTCTTTTTCATTTCTAGCTGTTCTAGATCCTTACCCAATTTATTGATCTCTGTTTGTATGGTTTCAAAATTGTATTCAGGGTTTTCAATCACGGCTATTTTCCGAGAAAGTTCATTAATAGTCAACTCTAACGGTTTTGTAGGATCCTCAATTCCAACGGATGATTCGATTGCATTTAACCTTTCTTCCAAGGCAACAAGACTTTGAAGGTTCATTGTTGGTGTTTTGGCAACGGCGGTTTGTTGAGCCAATGAGATTTTGGCGAAAACAGAATCCAAGTTTAAATATTCAGGTTGGCTCGTGGTACCTCCATTACCATTTTCCTGTGTTTGTTGTTTCTTAAGCAGATCCAATAGCTCCTGTAGATGATTCACTTGTTTTGTTGTTGTGCTACTCGTAGTAGTTGTGTTACTGGTTGTCGACTCGTCTCCCAACTTAATCTCTTCCAATTCTCTTGCTATTCTTGATAATTTTTCCTCGATGGTTTCATTAACTTGATCAACATGATACCCGTTTAGTCTAGATATATTCCCCAGAAAGTCATATGGACTTGTATCTATAATCTCGGAATTGGCAAATCTATTTCTAGACTGCTCTACATCTATTCTATTGTTGTCAACATCTTCCACTGGCGGTATTTCAACGGGTAATTCTAGTTCACTTTCAACATCAGAAGATTCAAATATTTCCTGACCAGCATTGTCAATATCTGGCAAACCATTGTATTTATCCATTGAATGTTGTTGGTACTGGTGTTAGAAGTAAGAAATAAATAGAGAAATATAAACAGACAAACAAAAAAAATTTACACACGCGCACTGGTGTTGTTTTTTTTTTTTTCAATTGATCTATGGTGTACATTGGGCTTCTTGGTTGTCAAAACTATTCAAAAAAAACCCTATTTAGTAACGATTTGTACCACGTCTTCATCGTGTACAGGATGACTTAAACCACACTTCTGTGGAGAGTGTTTGGCACTTGAACCCCAAACCAATGCATATTTAAACTGATTTTTCATGTCTCTATGAATGGAATCACACACTTCCAATATACTACTGTTGTTTCTAACCACCATTGGGTCATCGAATTTTGGTTGTACACCTCTTCTTTTAGTGTATAATCTTAACAAGTCTAATTGACGCCATATTTCTTCCTTCAAATCTTCTATACCCAAATCCAACTCACACGACATCACCACCGTATTTGGTTCTCTGGCTAATCTATCACATTCTTCCAAAGAAACAGCATCGATCTTGTTGTAAACATACAAACATTTGATATACGATATATGCTGTTCATTTATAACATCAATGAAGTCATCAATAGTAACATTTTCATCTCTTATCAACACATCAGCATTGTGAATCTTGTAGTCTTTTAACAATGCAGCCACGATCTTCTCATCCAAGTATTTTGGAGGAGTGATGGAGTTCATCTTAACACCCCCTGTTTTCTTGATTCTGATAGATATATTTGGACGTTCTTTATTCAATCTGATCCCCATTGATTCTAATTCATTTTCCAAGATTTCTCTTTGATCTCCTCCTTTGGTTGCATCCAAGACCATTAAAATCAAATCAGAAGTTCTGGATACCGCAATGACTTGTCTACCTCTACCTTTACCTTGGGCGGCAGCTTTTATAATCCCTGGCAAATCGACGATTTGGACTTCTGCCCCATTATATTCCAAAATACCACCAACTGAAGTCAATGTGGTGAACTCATAATTGGCAGCTTCTGATTTCGTATTGGTAACTTTGGATAAAAATGATGATTTACCAACTGATGGGAACCCGATCAATGAAACTCTGGCATCTCCTGCTTTGGCAACTTCGAAACCCTGTCCCCCACCGGATGAACCTTGACCTGGTTGTGGTTCTAATAATTCACGACGGTAACGGGCTAATTTACCCTTTAAAAGACCAATATGGTATTCTGTGGCTTTATTCTTTTGTGTTCTTGACAATTCATCTTGAATTTGAGCAATTTTTTCCAATATACCCATGGTGGAATCGAATCAGTTATGGTGGTGACTATATAACACTAGTTGAAATTTTTTTTTTCTCTTTCTTTCTTTCTTTTCACTTTCTTCTCTTTTACATTTCGAATTGATTCTGTTTTGTGCGCAGTTGGGATTTTTTTTTCCATTTGCGAAGCTCATTGCTGTGATAGTTTTTTTTTTTTTTTTTTTCTATTATTATTTTTACCACATCTCATCACTAAAAAAGGGTCGGTCATATTGTTATATTTTGTAAACACATCAAACCATGCCAAAAACAGCTAAAAAACCAAGAATTAAATCTAGAGGAGCTTCCATACAGGTAGCAGAATCCATGGGATCCGGATCTGCCAAAATAAAAAAGAAGATAAGGGACATTGAAAGATTATTAAAGAAGAATTCCAGACTTCCTGCTGATAAAAAAATCGAATATGATAGAGCCCTAAAAGGTTTAAAGGTTGAATTACAAAACTCCCAAGTCCAAAATAAAGCCAAAGTCATATCTAAGAAATACCACATGGTTCGTTTTTTCGAAAAGAAGAAAGCCGTTAGAAAATTGAAGAATTTACGAAAGGAATTTGAAGAGATTTCTAAAACCGAAGTTAGAAAAGACATCAAAAAGGCTAGAAAACAAGTAAAACACGGAGAAATCGATTTGGCTTATGTGATATTGTTCCCTAAAACCGAGAAGTACATTTCATTATATCCATCACCTAACGATGAAGATCAGACAGACCCCAATGTGATTAGAGGATTAAAGAAAACTGAAGAAAGAAGGAGGGAGTTTAGAAAGCATGTCGAGAAGATAATGGATGAAGGAAGATTACCATTCACTATTGATGATGTATTAAAAGGAAAGCATATTAGATTGGAGTCAGACAGTAAACAAAAAGCTGTTCTTACTGAAGAAATCGATGCTCCTGAAGCTAGACAAGATCAACAACAAGAAGAAGAACAAGACGAGTTCTTTGAGTAGATTTTGGGTTATATACTTACCTTGTACACTTCATTCTTCATTAAATATATTATCTGCATCTGTGTTAATACTTGTGTGTGGGAATCGACACATTGACAACACTCTCTTCTGATGGAATCAAGGACGTATAAAAGAATGTACACTGACCACTGTACATAGTCTTCTTATTTGACCTCGCTACCTTAGAAGGATGATCTGATTGGATTCCTAAGTAGCACTTTTTAGAAACCATAGAACTGGTCAGACCTACTTCAACTAGTCACTCAGCCAGTATTATAGTGAAATATTTATTACACCAATAATTTTGACAATTTTCTTGTTACGAGAGGAAATCATGAACTTCCTATACGAGGTACACCCACTTGAAATTCCAATCCAACACGTTATATCACATTGCATATTGTGACGCAATATCTAACTTAAATTACCAACAAAATGCTACTTCAGTTGGGTAATTCTGCCGAGCGTTGAATATCCATCTCCTCTCCGCATCTCCTCCCCCAAACTAACTTATTAGTGCAATCTTTGCGAGAATTGTTTCGAAAAACTCAGCGACTGTTGATACACTAAACCTAATTCCCCTCCATCTATATTGTTTCACCAGTTGCATTCCTATTTTGTGTTCTATTGTGTCTTGTGGGGTTTATTATGCCACGGAAAATATACATAATAATATCGGATAAATTCTAGCGAGAAAAATTGCGCAACATACAACAAACCCAGAAAAGTTAGTGCAAAAGGGGGAAAGGATTGTTTCCCAATTATTAATTTTTCTTTTTTTTTTGAACACCCAATGGCTTGTTTACATTTTGGTCAATTAAAATATTATTATCTTATATCATGAATTGGTTAATATAAATACCCTCTTGTTGAAGGGGAATTCTGGTTTTTTTTTGTTTGTCTTTGTTTATTTAGTATTATTTGTTTACTTTACAATTAAACTACATTTACAACAGAAACAAAAAAAAATCATTTCAGACCATGACTATTGACTACACTTGGTGGAAAGATGCTAGTATTTATCAAATCTGGCCCGCCTCTTATAAGGACTCCAACGGTGATGGGATTGGTGATATCCCCGGTATCATCTCCGAATTGGACTACATTAAGGACTTGGGAATCGACATTATCTGGTTGAGTCCAATGTACAAGTCTCCGATGGAGGATATGGGTTACGATATCAGTGACTACGAGGATATCAACCCAGATTTCGGTACATTGCAAGACATGCAGAACTTGATTGACGGATGCCACGAGAGGGGTATGAAGATTATTTGTGACTTGGTTATCAACCACACCTCATCTGACCATGAATGGTTCAAGCAGTCCAGATCGTCATTGGATAACCCAAAGAGAGATTGGTATATTTGGAAGAAACCTAAATACGATGCTGAAGGTAACAGACAACCACCAAACAACTGGAAATCCTATTTCTCTGGATCTGCCTGGGAATATGACCCACAAACAGACGAATACTACTTGAGGTTGTTTGCTAGAGGCCAGCCGGATTTGAATTGGGAGAATGAAGAGTGCAGAAAGGCAATTTACGATTCCGCTTTGAAGTTTTGGTATGACCGTGGCGTTGATGGATTTAGAATCGACACAGCAGGATTGTACTCCAAAGTGCAAACCTTCCCTGATGCTCCAATTGTGTTCCCAGATCAAGAATTTCAACCATGTGGATTATATACACACAACGGACCAAGAATTCATGAATTCCATAAAGAGATGTTTGAACACGTCACTTCAAAATATGATGTCATGACAGTTGGTGAAGTTGGTTATTCTTCCAGGGAAGATGCATTGAAATATGTTGGTGCTTCTAGACACGAAATGAACATGATGTTCTTATTTGACTTGGTTGATGTTGGATGCGACAGCAATGATACTTTCAGATACAAAGGTTGGGAATTAAAGGATTTCAAAAAAGCAGTCCAGACTCAAAGTGATTTTGTCAAAGGAACTGATGCTTGGTCCACTGTTTTCATTGAAAATCATGATCGTCCAAGGTCTGTCACTAGATTCGGTAATGATAGGAAGTACCATGATAAAAGCAGTAAATTGTTAGCCATGTTGCAAGCTACTTTAACTGGTACATTGTTCATTTACCAAGGTCAAGAAATCGGTATGACCAACTTGCCAAGATCATGGCCGATTGAAGAATACAAGGATATCAACACGATCAATTATTATAATGCATTCAAAGAGCAATATGGAAACGATCCTGATTTTGCTGAAAAGGAGGAGAAATTATTGGATGTGATTAATTTGGTTGCCAGAGATCATGCTAGGTCTCCAGTTCAATGGAATGCCACAGCTAATGCTGGTTTCACTACTGGTAAACCATGGATGAGAGTTAATGATAATTACCAAGAAATCAATGTCAAGTCCCAACAACATGATCCAAATTCAACTTTAAAATTCTACCAAAAATTGCTCCATTTGAGAAAAGAATGCAAGGACTTGTTTATTTATGGAAATTTGGAGGTTTTGGATTATGATAATGAAAAAGTATTTACTTATATCAAAGAATTGCCTGATTCCAACTCACCAAAAGCATATGCAGTCTTCAACATGTCCAACGATCAAGTTAAATTTACTCCTTTAATAGATGGTGATTTTAAATTGAAAGTTTCAAATGTTTCCGAAACTGAGTCAGACACTAATACTTTGACTCCTTGGGAAGCTAGAGTATACTTAGTTGACTAAGTTACATTACGTGAGTTAGATTTATATATACATAAATTAGAATTGGTATGGTTTGTATAGTGCTCATAGATTGGGATAGATTTGATTTTGTGTGGAGAAAGATATACAGCAATTTTTTCGTTTATTATCTAAAGAATTCTCTATTATTTGCCTCTATAGTAAATTGATTGTAGTGGAGTATCTAATATCCAACGCATCATTCACACATTCAACCGTGATTTGCTTACCATACAAATCTTCAGGAATGTCTAGATCACAAACAACCAACCCTTTTTTATGTGCCATTCGAGGTGATGCTCTCTTTAACAATTGCAATTCTTTACCATCATGACCGATGATGAACCATGATTCTCTTTGAGGTTTTGGGAAATGTGGACAATACATCTTGAACTCATTATTCAATGGGAAATTACTATGTGTCAAACGCACGGTGATCAGCTCTGGTTCGGTTTGGTTGACTTCAAATGAACCCACGGGTAAATGCGATGCAATTCTAACAAACTGTTTCTTGGCTTCTTCGTCATCGACTTCCATTTCCTTGTCATGTCTCTCGATTTTGCTACCACTGACGCGTAATTTGTTGGCAACTTTAAACAATTGACCAGTTTTCATGGATCCAAGTTCAATCAAAGTAAGTTGTTTCTTATCATCCTTTCTACTAGACAACTCTAAACCTGGCAATGTAGACACAGGGTCGTTGTCATACCAGTACCTCTGTTTGATACATTGCATCAATTCAATGAACGAGAATACTGCCTTCAAGTACCCTAATTCGGCCGCAGCATCAATATAAGCTTGCAAGATACGCAATGCTTGGTCTAATACTGAGATGGTATCCTGTGAATAATCTGCAATCGGCAACTCTACTCTGCTTATAAATGCTTGAATTAATAAATACGCTTTGACGTGGGGATCCCATATGAATTCATAATCCAAGTCTTCTGCTGGATATCTCATTGCTTGTGACATCTCCATATTGATTAGTTCTTCACCATGTCTGGTTGCCAACTCATTATATTCAGTCGATTCACAAAGAAGCTTTAAACAATCCCTAAACTCCAAGTCCGGTTTCACTTTTGCCACAAAGTTTCTCATGGTCAAATGGGAAAGATAATAGTATGATGATATATCCAAGAATGGTGTTGCATGAAGTTCATCTGATCCTCCAGTATAAACACATTGAGATTGTACCAAGTTGTCAATTGTCAGATCGATTAATTTGGCCAAATATTGGGATATACCATATTGCGATACATCTTCAATCCCATAATAAGTAGGATTATTGTGAGCTCTTCGGTAAAGGAACGTCCAGGTCAAGAAATCCATAGCTTCTTGTCTAGTTTTGATAGTACCTGCAGAAATTTCAGCCCCAATATGGTTATCCAATACTTTGTGCAATGACGACTCCACAGGGAACCCCAAGTTAAGGAAATGTTTATAGAATATTTTCTTGGATTCCTTGGTGTAAACAATAGCAATCCCACTGGTATCGTACGCTGGACGACCTGCTCTCCCCATCATTTGCAAAATATCCGTCAAATCCATATCTCTATACCCCTCGATCTTGGCATCAAAAAACTGAGTACCTTTGATAATCACCAAATGGGCAGGTAAATTCACACCCCAGGCTAATGTAGAGGTGGCAATCAAAATTTGAATCTTTCCCAGTTCAAATAATTTGTGTGATATTTGACGATCGGATTCGACTAAACCAGCATGATGTAATCCCATACCGAATTGAAGCGACAATCGAAGAGTGTCGTCCTTGACATTCTCTAATATATCCTGTAATTCATCGTCTGACATTTTCAAAAACCTTCTTGGATTGCTTTCCATACCACACAAGTGAATGAGATCCAATGCAGTAAGTCTTGTTTGACGACGCGAAGCAACGAATATCAATACTGGTTTTGATGGAGAATGTTGCTTAATTGCCATGAATGCTGGTTTATTCATCGTCTTCATCAATGGACAGAATGCCAAATTATCAGGGAATCCATCAATGTACATCTGCAATGGGACTGGACGCACAGATTGTGGGAAGTTAAATAATCCATTCTTCACTCCTAACCATCCTGCCATGTCAAATGCATTGGAAACGGCAGTAGACATCCCCAATAATCGAATAGGTGTTTTGGTTTGTGACGAAATGTAATTCATACGACTGACAATCATTTCCAAAATAGGACCACGGTCACTGGCCAACAAATGGATTTCATCCATAATAACCAATGACACCTGTTGCACAAATTTTCTGGTCTGCCAGTTACGTGAAATACCATCAAATTTCTCTGGGGTGGTAATAATGATATCTGCTTCTTTGACTTCTTGCACACTAGGAAGAGAATCCCCAGTTAATTCAACCAACTTGTGAGATGTGTTTTTGCATATACGTTGTCTCCAATCATCAACTCTCTCACGCACCAAAGCTTTCATTGGTGCAATATATACCACTCTAGAGGATGGGAATTCGTTGAATGCATGCCATATAGCAAGTTCTGCAACAACCGTTTTACCCGAACCAGTAGGAGATCCAACAAACGCACTTGAATTGGTGTTGTATAATGAATGAAACACCATAGTTTGCATCGGATTAAAGTATTTGAACTTGGAGGAATAGATTTTTTCAACGTCTGGGTTATGTAATGCAGTCACTGGAAGTGGTTGCAATCTCAACAAATCTGTCTTGATGGTTTCGTTGGAAGGGCGGATCAAGTGCTGGAATGAAACTGCATGTACGGTCTCTGAACCTATCCACAGATCAGATACCACACGTATAACGACTTGATTTGGTAAAGGGTCTGCCAATGGAATCATAAAATCCATTTCATGCGGACTCCTCATCTGTTTTCGATTGAGGATGAATTTTTCAACGTGCAAAATCTCGGACCTATCTGATTCTTCAACAGTCAACCAAAATATCTGGGCATTTCCATGGTATTTCTCATCCCACACAAAATCTGGCTGCAAGTCTACATGAACACGCATAACATTGGTGGTGATGGGGAATATCTCTGAATCTATTTCAATCGCTGGAAATTTACCAATAAGTTTGTACAATATGCTACCATATTTTTGATTATGAACCAAGTCACCCAACTCACCAGCTTCCATATCTCTAAGTGTATCCATAGAAGGATTTTTGGCCCTAATGTTCCGTAATACGGGTTGTGGTAAATCAAACTGTGTCATTGGATGTTCAAATGCCCAGATTCGCTTATCCACAGATTTACACAATGATAGCATGATACTCATCAATTTGCCCCATTTTCTATTCATGGCAATCAAGAACAAGGAACGACATATTCTAGCAGCATTTTGTGCCACATAGTTGGAATCGGAAATCAAAGCTGAGTCTTTGATGGTTGCCTGGGAAATAAATGCTTGAAGCAACACGTTTGTTTTACCAGGCGACGAGTCAACATCTCCAGCTATTTGACATGGAGCATCTTCCTCAAGTAAGTTTTTCAATTCTTTCGACTCTTCTTCTCTAAACTTGATACTGTCAAACTCACTACTCATACTTATCATTGATAATATATCTGCTTCAGTGGCCAATGGATTGACCATTTGATTGAATATCTCCACTGAATTACTTAACAAATAGAAATCAGATGCAATTCTTCCTAAATCTTTAGTAGTAAACGCTTCGGAATTTTCGTCAAAGATAATCATTTGCAAATGGTGGAGTCGTCTGGCGTGCGTGATAATCAACTCTCTTCGTTTATTTGTTAAAGTTGGATCTTCTTGCAATTCTCTCCAATCAATACCGTATCCAAGTGGGTTTTGCTTCATACGCACCATCATATACGTATATCCTAACCATTGAACTGCCTCGTGAATATTGGTAACCGTTCCCAAAGATATCTCGGCATTCAAGTTGTCGATTAATTTTTCACCAAATTTGGATTCTATTGGATGTTGTTGAGTAAGTAATGAAACATAATGATCTAATCTATCGCTTGTGGTACACAAGATACCAGTACCGAATTTCTCATATTGAGGACGACCAGCACGACCAAATATTTGAATTACGTCGGAAATACCCAAATCAATAAACCCACCAGCTTTTGAATCATAGACTTGAGTTCCTTTAACAATAACCACGGCTGCTGGTAAATTCACACCCCAAGCAAGGGTAGCGGTACAACACAATACTTTGATCGCACCACTTTCAAACATTTTCTCTGTCAAATTACGATCACTACGTAGCATACCCGCATGATGAACTCCAAAACCGTACTGGAATAATTCTTTCAACTCTTTACTTCTATTCTTACCAGACACTTCTCTCCTGAATTTCTCATACGAATCCGATTCTGAACAATCAAAGAGGCTCTGTTCACCGAGATCTCGAGCCATGTGAATAAAAGTTCGTGATGTGTTAACAGTATCTTTACGAGAGTGGACAAACACCATCACCTGTAAACCTTCGTTGACATACTCTGCCAACTTTTCATATGAGATCTTGTCGATGTTCTCTCTTGCCAACTTGGAACCCGCTTTACCCCTGACACCCAAGACTTGTTGTTGCAATGGCACTGGTCTGAAACTTTGGTCGAAATAAAACATACCCACGTTTCTATTGACACCAAGGAAATCGGCAACATCCATGTAATTTGGTAAAGTCGCAGATAACCCCACCACTCTAATCATCAGTTGGGTACTTTCCACTTGTCTTAATGTACGAGCAACCAATGTTTCAATAACAGAACCTCTGTCTTCATGTAACAAATGCACTTCATCAATGATTAATAGTTTAACTTTAGCCACTAATTCTGAATCTCCTGTCAGTTTTCTGGTCACCACATCCCATTTTTCTGGAGTGGTGACAATAACCTGTGTTGCCATGATTTCCAGTCTCGTCAACTGCATATCACCCGTTAATTCACGCACATTGATCCCTAGCCATTTCAATTTCTTGCTATATTTTTCAACAATTTCAGCTGCTAATGCTTTTAATGGAGCAACATAAACAATCTTGAATTCGTTGTAATCAATATCTACTGTTACTGATCCATCATCCCCTGCTGTTTCACTGACAAATTGGTTAATGGTATGCAATATGGTCAACAAGGCTACATCGGTTTTCCCTGCCCCCGTTGGCGCACATACAAGCATATTCTCATTTGTGTTGTATGCAACTGGATATACCAAACTTTGCATTTTGTTTAAAGTTTTATAATTCTTGAAAGTACCCTGACATAAGAAATCCAAGTCGGAGGTCTTGATTAATTGCTTATCAGAGATCCATTTATTTTTTTGGTTGTCAGGATACGGTATTATGATTTCCTCGTGGGTTCCATACGATTCTCGAGTGGTACCTTTAGGCAAGGCAAATTTTTTCCCAGTAATAGAAATCATATTTCCCACATCTGGGTTCTTAAACACATTGGGGTATCTTTGTGTTGATGATTTGGGCAATAATGGTTGGTTTTTGGTTCTCCTGTGGTTTTCAATGACTTGCTGTGCTCTATCCTCCGCTGTCATCAACCCCAGAGTTTCCCTTGTGGAAAACAGATTCTTGTTTTGAATAATTTTTGAAATCAAGTCAAATTCATCAAACCCTAAGATGTCAAAAAGTGACGATTGGAGCTCTTCATCAGTTGACGATTGTAACAATGATGATTTTACCAAGGTGAATATTTCACCTTCCTCGAGTCCACGATTCTTGCCGATTCGAGAGCAATCATTCTCAATTTCTTGTAGCACTGCTGAATCCAACAGTGGTTCGTTAGCTGTTTTAATGGTTTCCAATGAGTCAATCGAGATACTGGCAAACTTGTTTAGTATTTTGTCAATGGGACTAATCTTTGCCTTCTCATTGTCTATTGTTGGTACTTTTTCTGATTTTCTATTAATATCTGATTTGACTAATGCTTCTTCCATTTGCAGCATAGCCTGCATGTATGACTTGGTGGATGAAACCGTGTAAGTCGCCATTTTTTTGTCTAATCTATTATTTGTGAATCTGGCTGTAGTAGTAGTGGTATTACAATTAAGAAATGACACTGAAAAATTTATATCTATACATCTATATTATTGAGGAGAGAGAAAGAGAGAGAGGAAGAAAGAAGAAAAAAAATATTGTGATGAGGAAATGACACAAAACCTGTTGTTAGTATTATGAGTAATGTTGTGATAATAAACCAAGATGACTCAATGGAAGGGGAAATTTAATGAGACATCATTGATAGCTGTCCAATGTGTTCAAAGTTGTCTTTGTTAACCTTTTCTCATTGAATATATAAGTAAAGAATATTTTGCTTTCAAATTCGTTCAAATTCTCAACGAAAACAAATAAAAAAAATGTTAGAGGTATCACACTCCTAATCAATAATTTAAAATAAAACATGCTCATAAAACTAACTATTTATACAGGTACAATATGAAATGAAACGATAAATAACTAAAAAAAACACTCTAACTTTACATGATAATAACGTTATAACACCATCCAACAACCAAACAACACAATCTACACCTATGACTTCAGAAACCCAAGTTTCTTCCAAAATGACTTCTTTTTGGTTTTGCCACTATCAAGCAGGAGACTTCGTTGGGCTCCACTTTCATTACTCTTGACACTACCAATTTGGCCCTCACTTTTTCTCTTTTTACGCAACTCCTGTTTCCTTTTAACTTCATCGTCGTCTTCAATACTAATCATTGATTTCACTTTATACATGGCATTATTCTTTGAGATATCGTCATGTGATCCGTTGCCTACGGAATTGACGCTACTCAAATACTTGTCCATTGTTTTAAATGAATTATCCGATATGGCTATAACCCATTCAGCATATTTGGATTCCAGGTTATAATCCTGTTGCTGGATTCGGGACATATCCCTGTCAAAGTCATTTTTTCGTTTATCTTCCAGAGATAACTCTTTTGTTGTGTATGACTCAAGCGACTCAATCGATGAGCTGGAGTTTGACTGTTTCGGGGTCAACTCGGATGACGATGTTTTTTCCTCTGCAAAACGGATAGTGGGTTTGGGTCTCTTTGGTATTCCTTGACTGGTACCAACAATAATCACGGGACAATTACCATACTTTAAACAGTAACTAGTAATGTTGATTCTTGTCTTACTCATAACCATGGTTTTCTTACCAAATACAAGTAAATTAGGTTGATATTGCTTGAAAAGATGATGAATCATATACTTGTTTCCCCTCACGACCTTGGATGTATTGGTGATGCACTGGGTTTCATCCTCGTCATCGTAATCAATAACAAATTCAACGGTAACTTTCACTTTCAAACCCATTTTGGAAATATAAGAAACCAAGTAAGTTAACAAGTGGGAACACTTTTGGTACAAATAATCATCAAGAGACACCTTCTTTTTCTTCTTGTTGTTATACTCTTTAATGAATTTCAAAGGAATCAAACCAGCGATAACCAAGTGGTCACCATCAACCAAGAAACTCGGTTGCTGTTCTAAATCTTCTCTAATGGAAAACAACCAATCAATGGAGTTCCAAGTGTGCTTTCTACCAGAAATAATTGTCAAGATTGAACGTTTATAGTCGCTTGGTAAAGTATTACTATATTTGACGGTTAAACTGATACATTTGTAGTTATTCTCGTTCGTGGATGGGTATAATTGCTTCTTGTTAAAAGCAGATGCGGAATCCGCGGGTATTGAGGTTCTTCTGGAACTAGGGGATAAATAATATGTCTGTTGATTGTCAAACTTGAATTGGTCCACATTGGTAACTCTGGACCTGGTGGTTTGGTATTGAGGATCAAGTGCCATGAGTTCTTCGTCGGTCAAACCGGCAAGGGATTTCCTTCTCGGCACGGCTGATGAGTTGAAGTCGGGTACGGGACCATTACCGGAGACAGCGGTCAACAAGGGGGAAGAATTGGCACTGCTGGTTGTACTACTACTACTTTCCTTTTCTTCATCTAGTAGTTCTTCTTCGTTATGGTAGTTGATTGTGGCGTCGGTCAAATTGTCTTGGAACATATGATTATACTCCAATTGTTGAGAACTAACTTTATTCTTCAAAATGGATTTCTCAGGGGGTGGAGGCAACTTTAATCGTTTTCTTCTTGAGATGTGTGATGATGATGGGTTGCTATTCTTACGACCATTTCCAAAGTAATAGTCTTCTAACGATGTGGTGTGATAAGTGGATGATGTGGATAAAATGTAGTTCTTGCCATTGTTGTTGTTAGTGTTGCCATAAACGGGACTATTGAATGGAAACTCGGAGTCATATTCTGCCGGGTGCAAGTTGTTGAATGAAACACATCGGGAAAAGTTGGGGAAACGTTTTATGGAGTCTAGAGAACAGACATTGATGTTTGCATCATTATGGGAAGTGGTATGGGAAAATGTAGTTCTTGGAGTCGAAGAATGCTTTGATATAGTCCCAGTAGAAGAAGTGGAGGTGTTAGTAGTGTTAGTAGTATTTGTGGAGTTGGTCTTTGTAGATGTAATTGTCGCCGTTTTGGTATTTAATAACGTTGACATCTAATATTCAAAAAAACACTAAAAATAAATAAAGTCTTGCAGTTGCTGTGTTTCCTATTTTTTTTTTCTTCCAACTGTGGGGAGGACTAGGGGTTGGTAGGTTGTAAAATGGTTGTAAAAGAAAAAAACCAAAAATAAGTAAGTTCAAAAATTTACAAAAAATGGAGTAATCTGTAGTGTGGGTGTGTGGGATTGTGTGGTATATATATATATAATAATTTTTTCAGATATAATGGGTTGATAGTTGGAGAGAAATATAATGGGGGGAATGGGGAATGACGAATAATAGGATTTCTAACCAGGAGAGTGAAAAAAAAATAATAATAGGTGATAGTTTATTGTTTTCAAGGAGAGAAACAAAAAGGACAAAAAAAAAAAGAGAGAGAGATTCAAATGGAGAGAACATGAAATTCCGTTGTAGATATATATATTTAAATATATTTAAAATATGTGGAAGAATTAATGTAGTGTTCCCAATTATCTTAATCAAGAATAAATATAGTTTTCTCCTGCAGATAAACCTTACTCATTCTTTTTTGTTTTATTTTGCAGTGACTGCCAAGAAAAAATAAATATGCAAGAAATTTTAAATCAATTGTTTTTTTACTAGAAGTCATATTAATATTACACATAAAATTCACATTTCCACACACAACATATATTTCCTGTGGAAATCTCGCTACCAACCACATAAAAGAAACATGAATCGTGTACTACATATTTTTCTTGGTTATCCCTAATTTAAACACAGCCATGTGCGTGACACGCAGCGATAAGAAAAAATTGGAAATAAAAAAAAGGGAACCAAGTGTCAAGCAAATAATTTTAAGAAATTGGTCTAAATTAAATTAATTAATTAATTTATTAATCCACCGTGTGAAGGGCCACGCAGGTCACGGGAGTGCTCACACATGGTTAGGTTTTTTTCTTTGTGGTTCTTTTCCGGTGATCGTATACAGAAAAAAAAAATAAAAAATAAATACCCTAAGCAAACGCAACGGCAAAATCCAAATGTAAAACGCCTTCTGTAATAGAGATAGGATAGAATATTTGATCAATAATAGCCACATCCGGTCACTATTGTTAACTACATTTAACATCAGTCACAGTTACCCATACGCGTGTTCTTAGAATAGAAACTTTCGTATTAATGTCAAACTCTTGTGAAAGCGTGGCGTGCTATTGTTGAGTCGTGCGCGGTACTGAAATTTTTCTGATTTTTTGTTTTTTTCTTTTTATCGCTATCTCCGCCCCTAGAGTACATGTGGTAGTGGTGTGGTGGTTTCATATAGTGAGAAAACAAGGGAGAAAACAAGGGAGAGAAATGAGATGTGGGGAACTTGCTCAAAGCAAGCTGAATTAGTTTAGTTTTGAAGTATTATCATTAACTATTTCACATTATTATTTAATTCTTCTTTTTTTTCTTTCCTCTTTCATTAATAGTTTCTTGTTCTAGACCTGGCGGTTCATTGTTTGGATGAAATCTATTTTTTTTTTTTGTAGTTGTTCTTGAAATTACCAGTACAATTTGATTGTTGTTTGTAATTGTTTGACGACGGAAGAATAGGTTGTAATTTGAGATTAGCTTCCATGCAACAGTAAAGCTTACTACGTTTCATATCCCATATCCCCTTTGCTATGTGGCACAAATACCTCTTACCACTCTGACACATACACACATATACACACCTCACACACTCACACACACTCTCTCTGTAACGTGCGTAAACATTCTGTTATGAATTAAAGTTAATTAAATTGCTTTCAAACATTTTTCTTTTGTTTTTTTAAACTCGTATTATACTCCTTAGTGTCACAAAAGCAAACTAGTCCTTGCCTTGCTTTACTTTCCTTTGTTTTGATGGGTGTTGTTGTTGACTTTACTAAGGATTTACAAGCACCACTGCCTCTATGTATGTATTTCTCACTTTTCTCTGTTCAGTTTCATTGTAGATTGTACATTGACGACAATGTTGAAGTCCACATCGAACACCACCGGAATAATAATAGAATCTTTTTTTGTTTCAATTCGTTCCCCATTTAATACAGAAACTTATTGTGGGATCAATTGTAAATACAAAAAAAAATAAAAGAAGACACGCATTACACATTTTTTTTTTTACCATGACCACAACCAATTGGTGAGGAATATGCATTGTCTTGAGTATATTGTTCCTCTGAGGCAACATTGTACATGTCACTCCGGATTGAATCACCAATTTTTTGTTTTTTTGTTGGGAATTTCATGTTCCTAGGTACCTTACTTTGATTTAAAAACAAAAATACTAGAAAAAAAAAAAGCAAGTTCACGAGTGGGCAAATACCGATAACATTCTCAATACACGATTCTGTAGGTAATTTGTGTCCTACGTCATATTGCTGATAACGAAGATAGATTAATGTACAACGGACATTTTGCGCTCAACAAAAATATTCAAACATTGATATCTTTTTTTGGTTATATTAATTAATTAATTAATTAATTAAAAAAAAAAAAAACGGTAATTCAACAGTCGTGTAAGTTAATTTCAATCCGTGACTGGGACCATGTGGAGAATAATATAATTTACACACCAAATGTTGTGAATCGAATGTTGTGTTTCGCATTGTACAATCAACTCTGATTCATTTTGAAATTCAAAACATTTTGAGTGTCACTCGTCAACATAAGGTCTTAAGACAAATCCGCGAGTGATCTACCCCACGTTTCAAGAAAACAAAGACCACCTTTTGGATTTGCTTGGGTTGAGATCTCCTTGACTCTACTCCCGTTAGGTGCATTAAGTCCTTGTGACCCTCTTCCCATTTTCTTGTGTTTGTATTTACTTTTGGTTATTGTTCGTGTAGATAGTGGGGATTTCGGTAACTAATTGCAGAATAGTGTAAAAGGATCGGCGAGTAAATACACACAAACACACATACACATATGTAGGTAAGAGCGTATCCGACGTCGCTACTTTTCCAGTATTACAAGGAGTAGTTATTGTCCCGTAACCGCTCTTAAATAAAGTGTATGAGGATATGTATGACATCTATTAATAAACCGAAAGGTAAACCGGCTCCGGTTGTACCTCTCTCTCTGCCTTTATTACTAAGTTTAGTTTTCGTATTGATTAGCCTATGGATCCGATTAGGAAACACAAAATGTGAGCGTTTGCCACGTTGGACGCCACAAATAGGACCCACAACTAGGAACTCACGGGTCAAAAAAAAAAAGAGAATCACAAATTCGTAATCGTAAATAACTAGTAACATATAAACGTGTGGTATAAACTAGGAAGAAATGAAAATACATATCATTTGATAGCAAATCAAGTTTTGTATTCAACATCAACATTTTCAGCTTGTTTTGTGTCATCAACAACAGCTTTAACACCATCATTACCCATCTTTTCCATCAATTCATCGGCATCGAAAGTCTTTGGATGAGTATGTTTGAATTTTCTAGCAGAAACTTTATCAGCAAATAATTTATCCAATTCGGCACAAGTTCTACCTTTAGTTTCTGGTAATTCAAAGTACACCCAAGTAGCAGAGGCAATAGCAAACCCAGCCCATAAAAACGCAGATTTTGCTTTCCAATTCCATTGTGTTGGATTTAACATGTAAGGGGTGACAACAGCAACGATAATACCAGCAACGTTATACAAATTTCTTGCCAACATGACGGTTTTAGCTCTCAACTTCGAGGATGGAATTTCACCAACAATACAATAACACATTGGACCAATGGTCAAATCGTAGACGAATGTATAGATCAAAAGCATACTACCCGTAGCCATTTTTGTGGATTTTGAATCACCACAACCTAACCCACCTGTAAGAATCAAAAGCAAAGTCATGCAACACAATCCATAGAAATATATTGGGAAACGACCAAGTTTTTGAGATAAGAACCAGGAACCAACAGTACCAGCAATACCCAAACAGTATTGGATGATGGAGAATGTGAACGACATGGAAACAGCAACACCAGCTTGTTGGTAGAAATATGTAGAGTAACCCATCAAACTGGAACCAGTAATGTTTTGTATCAACCAGGTGAAAGCAGCAATTCTGGTTCTTCTGAGATTGGTACCTTTGAAACATTCAAGAAGAGAAGACCCTTTAGACACGGCATCTTCTTCCTTGATGGTCATCTGAATCTTTGTCAACATACTTTCAGCAATCAAGTCCTTGTCCGGAATGTATTGGTTCTCAGACAACAAACGAGTTAATGCTCGCTTAGCTTGGGTCAATCTATTCTTTCTCACTAGGAAATATGGTGATTCTGGAGCAAGATAAATGAGAATAGCAATTGGTAATGGCCACACCCATTGAATCGCCAAGGGGATCCTGTAGGCATGCTCATCAGTCAGATCCAGGATAGATTTAATGACACCCGAAGATATCAATTGACCAATCACCCAGCAACTGTTGATATAAGTAGTAAGATAGATTCTTAAAGTGGTAGGAGCAACATCCATAGCATAAGAAACACAAGTGGTTTGATAACTACCCCAGTTTACCCCCAACAAGAAATACGCAGCCATCAACACACCAACGTTTGGTGCAAAGAATTGCATGAAAATCAAACCAATAGAAGTGATCAAAGCAGGAATAAGCACTGGACGATAACCCCAAACATCAACAAAATTACCACCAATGTAGACACCAATTAAACCACCCGTTTGGTAGCACATGGACAATCCAATTTGGTCCTTAGCGGGAACCTGGTATTCACCAAGTTCTGGATAATATCTACCAAATTTCTTAGCAAACCCTTGATAGGCATAAAAGGAAGCAAGTAAGTTAGTATCATACCCTTCCATAATAATTGCAAGTGAAATAACAAAAGACCAAAAACAAGGTTTGGGGAAAGTTCTGAGACATTCTTTGAGCGGCATGGTTTTATCTCTCTCATCTTCAGCCCTGGCAGTATTGGACATGTCCAAGAACTTGGCAATAAAATCATCAACATTGTTATTTTCAGCAACTGAAACATGTGATGCAGTGACCTTTTCATCCAAGCTTATAATAGACTCAGCAACCTGGTTCTTCTTCTCTGGATTATATTCAGCAATAGTCATCTCGTATAGGAATAGTTAATCTTTGATACTTTATAAAAAGAAAGTCTCCAATAGAATCTGTCTAATCAAGGGAGTCAGATGTGATACTTTATATAATTTCTCATTTTTTTGAGATTACAAGATTTCTCGAATAATGGAGTACTTTAATTATTGATGTACGTGGGGAACGATTTGTTTGTTGCAACATATTTCAACCCCATGGCCGTAAGCCGAGAAATATTTTTTTTTCTTTCTTGATGATGTCTTTGATTTATAAACTTTTGCATTTCCTACTAATTTACACCACCTGAGGGTGGGTTCTAATATTCCGTGAATTATTGCGAGGAAAATACCTTAAAAGTATGTTTTGAAATGTAGTTAGAGTCTTGGTAAGTTTTCTGAGTTTATAGCTGTGAGATTTGAGTGCAGAATTATAGAGACGCGTCTGTTTGATTTTGGTAGGTATAGCTAACACCACAAAAGCCTTACTCGCTAGAGTATCCTTCAGGATGGCATGAGGTTCAGTCGTTACAAAGTTCAATGAAGAAGACTAGTAGTTCGAACCATCAATGTAGAAGATCAAGATTGAAGAAAAAGAAATTTCCTTCAACCCCACAGAACAATTCTTGTCCATATTGAAGTAAAATCGTAAAACAAGAAATAATAAAACATCCACTCCACAACCGGAACAATTTACTCACAAAAAAGTAGACAAACTTATTGTTCTTCTAAGAAGATGATACCACTTCTACATGCTGTCAGATCCTTTCTTGACTCCTTTTGAGTAGTAATATTGAAAGGGTTGAGTACACCATATGCCCTGTCTCGACAGTTGGGTTCACTTAAAAGTGTCTACCAACTTCATTTGCCTGTCATCGTTTCATTATCTCTTCAAGCTATTAAACTGATACGACAAGTAAACAAGAAATTCTAAAGAGGCATTTCTTATGTCTGGTGGGTCCTTGGCAGTTGTGGAGAAATGTATTTGGAGTGATTTGAGCAATTGCGAGAAAGACGCCGAAATATAGGGCGATTTTTTTAAACCTTATTTTGTTTTCAAGAAAATTTACCCCAGGTTTCAGCATTGTGTTACAAATGAACATGATGAGCACA
>JAKTVF010000441.1:0-10072 GCA_030557055.1 Candida tetrigidarum | reverse complement strand
TACTGTTTGTAAGAGAGATGATATTGGTTGTATTGCGTCGACTGATTCCGCTTCACAAGCTATATCGTCTTCGGAATTGGAAATCTCCACCAGCGACGGATCAGTGTCCACCGAATCTGGTATTATCAGACAATCTGGTTCTTCGTTCACCTCTGTCGCCACCTTCCCAGGAACAGTTGCTGCTGAGCAAACCGAAAACACTTCTACTTGGGAAGTTACCAACACCGATGGTTCTGTCTCCATCGAATCTGGTATTGTTAGCCCATCTGGTACCTCGCTCACCCCTGTTACCACTTTCCCAGGAACTGTTGCTGGTGGTGAATCTGTTTCGGCTTCAACTTGGGAAGTAACCAACACCGATGGTTCTGTTACCACCGACTCTGGTAGTGTTAGTCAATCTGGTTCATCGTTCACAACCTTGTCAAACTTCCCAGGCACTAGTTCATCATTCGGCCCTACTGTTTGTAAGAGAGATGATATTGATTGTATTGCGTCGACCGATTTCGCTTCACAAGCTGTGACGTCTTCTGCTTTGGAAGTTATTAGCAGTGACGTTTCTGTGGAATCTCCATCTAACGTGGTTAGCCAATCCGGATCTTTATCCACACATTTGACCCCAAGTGCTTCATCAACTGGCCCTGTTCAAACCGAGTACACTTCCACTTGGGAAGTTACCAACTCTGATGGGTATGTGTCTACTTATTCTGGTATCGTCAGTGAATCTGGTACCTACTTCACCACCGAAACTACTTTCCCAGCTCCTGTTATCAGTACATACACCACCACATGGACCACCACCACTACTGACGGTTCCCTTTGTACCGAATCTGCTGTTGTTAGTCAATCTGACACTTTTATCATCACCATTACTACTTGTCCACATGAAAAATCTTGTGGTGCTGTTGAAACCACTTTCACCAAGACTTGGACTACTACCACTGAAAACGGTGCACCTTGTACTGTGTCTGGTGTTGTCAGTCAATCTGGTCCTTCATTGAGTACTGTGACTATATTCCCAACAGAAACAGGTTCCGTATCTAATGGCTCTAATAGCTCTGGCTCTGGTTCAGGTTCAACAGGTTCAGGTTCTTCAGGATCAGGTTCAGTTTCAACTGGATCTGCCTCTTCTGGATCTGCCTCTTCTGGCTCTGGCTCAGGATCCACTGGTGCAGCTTCAAGTCCAGGTTCTAGTGCTCCAGGATCCACTGGTTCTGGTTCTGGCTCTGGCTCTGGTTCTGTAACTGATGGCTCTGGTTCAACCGGCTTTGATTCCTCTGGCGCTGGCTCATCTGGTGCATCTGGTTCTACCGCTACAACTGGTACTGGCTCTAGTACTGGTTCAACTGACGCTATTGCCCAAGCCCCTTCAATGCTGATTTCAACAGTGTATACCCAAGCTTCGTCATCGTCATCTCCCTCTGTAGTTATACCAGCTGAGAATAGTGCTGGTAAACTTTGTACAAGAGGATCTATTGCATTAGGAACGATTTTGTCAGCTATTATTGCATTTATTTAAGTTTAACAAAAATTTCTTTTTTTTTTGATACTATTGACAAAATCGTGTTCCGATTTTATTCACGTTATACCCTGACTATGCGTAATTTCTTGTTATTTTCTGTTCAGTGCCACTGAATTATTGATTCTTTTGGCACTCCATGTATTTATCTGCTTATTTTTATGGACTTTGTCTTTTTATTTTTTCGAGTTTTTATAGGCATATTCAATATATTTGAATGTTTTTTTATTTCTAATTATTTTAAATCCCTTCTATAAGAATTGAAATTTTCATTGTTGACCTGAGTATTCAATTCTTGTCTAGCGGAGGACGTCGCTTAGATAATGCATTTTATACCTGTGGTTCAATTTTATAATTTATCACGTGAGAAATTTTCTAGAATTATGTAGCAAATACATAGAGATTTGAAGGCTGCCCGTCACTTTTAAAGCATAATCTCCAAAATTACTTGTGTAATTCTAAGTGATACGCGCATGTGTATATATGTGTGTGTGTGTTATTGTATATATGATATTTACAGAAAATTCATCTCTTGTGTATTGCGGACTATGACTACGACCAAGATATTAGGGATGGTTTTTCAAACTCTTTGGAAAGGTTTTTTTTTCTTTTTCATTTTCCAGTGTTCGTTTATTTGATGGTGAACCGAAAAAAAAAAAATATTTGGCAAATCTGCACGATCTTCTTATTCCTAACTAACATTCGTGGACGAATAACGAGGTTGACTTTTTTTGATGTAAAACATATAATTGATCCGATGAAACAGTGTAGTGGTTGTATTCATGAAAGAAAATAAACGAGTTGTATAAGTTGTAATTACCGAATTTGCCCTCCTGTCTTTCTTTCTTTTTTTTTGTTTCGGTAACCACACTGTAATAACTGTTGCACCTCAAACCTATTGTCAGTGCCAAATTAGGTAACTCGTGGCATCCTAGTTTCTTATGGTTTTCTGGGGTTGTAATCGGGTATTGTTCCATCTCCAAAAGAAACTTCCCCCATGGTGTGTATTGTCATTGACAAAATAGGAAATTATCGTCACCCAAGTACCAAGACGAACAAGAATTTCTTTTTCTATTTTTCTTTCTTTTCCAAAGTCAGCATAATGATTTTATCCATTAGTTGCAAATGAAACTACCTTCCAGGTGACAGCCATTCTGGAAAACTATAAAAACGGGTGGATATCACTCTTGAGTGGTTCATGTTTTTCTATTTCTATCATCAACAAACAAACAATTACTATCAACAATGGCTGCTCAACAATCTAACACTAACACTAAAACTCAATCCACCTCCGCTGCTTCTAAAGACAACGCCGTTGTCCGTGTCGGTAACGGTTATGCTGTTTCCAAGTGTACCATTATGTAAGATCACCTAACTGGGTGTTCCTAATGGGTTTATGAAGAGGAAGATGCTTGCTTTTTTTGCTATTTATTTAATTTGAAATATCGTTGCTTTCATTATTTCTTATTCACAGTTATCATTCGTCTTTATATGTACTTTAGTTTCTAAATAAATACACATTTATTTCTTTCTAAAAATATTTGTCATAATGAGCTTGACAACCCAATACCTCGTAGTTTAGTGTGCCATTTCACAGGATTCGAACACAGGAGATCATGAAAAACTAAGAAAAAGAAAACAGTTAAATTGTCTGCCAATTAGACTATTTCAACACGCGGTGCGAACAATTTGCAAAACTGCAGGGTCGTTCGTTTGAAATTCAATATTTTTGGTCAGAAAGACGTGTACTTTGGAGAATTGTTGAAATCTTCAGAGTTGGCTAAGTCACCACACTAAAGAATATGGACCTTCTAAGAGTGTTGGTTTGATTTTTGTGGTAGTTGTAAGTATAATGAGTGAATAAAACTTTAGATATTGTTTGATTTTGGTGTATTCTGAGAGATCGATTTGTCATCAAATGACAAGGTACATTTTTTACTTTGAATTTGATGAAATGTTCAAATGAAAATACGGAAATTACCAACAAGCACAATACATATATTATTAACCAAAAGTCATCTTCTAGAAACTCTAAAGTTGAAATTATCACCATATTTTAAGTATACCTATCGATTCACGTCTTCTCTCGAAGGATTTCTTTTTGAATCCAGAAGGTTCACGTGTCAGGAACATAGTCGTGTACCAATGAAATAAACAACAAAAATTACTAACTAATTTTAGTAGAGCTCACTACCGCACTGTATAGCCAAGAAGTAATTTTAATTCTAGTGCTTCTCCTGAACTAACCCAAAAAGCACATAGTACCAAGAAGTGGCATTCTATAGAAGTTATACAAGGAAGTAATGAGAGTACCAAATATATGGACTGAACTGTTGGAAAAGTTCTAATAAAGCAACCAACGAAAGATGAAGATTAGAGCACTAGAACCTAGTCAATTACAAATTCCAATATAATTTAAATCGCTGCAGCCTAGGTGTTTGCTGTCCTAATCAGAAGAGTAACGGCATATTTTTGGTTAAAAAAATAAAACATAGCCGAAAACAAACCATTCCGGATCTTAGTGGTTTGGAAAAATACCCGATGAAAAATTAATTGTAGGAATGGTTGTTGTGTAAGGTTTTCATGTTAATAAATTGTCAAGGCCAACACGGAATGGCCAGCAAAAGGCGTTTGAATTGTGCAGATGCAAATTACTTCTAATAAAATTACTGCCCAAAGAATACTGCACTATTTAATTTTTGACTAAAGAGCCCAAGGAATTTCGAAATATTATTTTAGGTTCTTATTTTGTGTATTCTTTCGGGTGGTATTTAAATCGAAAGTTCGTATACGAAGTAGCTCCAACTAAGATAATATTTGTCTCCCTAGTCATGGGTTTTCCCATTTTGACTACTTTAGAGCGATTTCGGTATTATTATTTATTTTTTCAAAGTGATTATTGTTTCCCGAATGCATTCGAAATAAAAATACACTACTTTTTTTTACATTCCTTTATCTTTTTTAATTCATCATTTTCCGTAGATTTTCTTCTCCAACCAGGTAATTTAATTGCTGTAAACCCAGTGGTGTGATTGTACAGAAGTTGTAATGAAATAGAACCAAGTCAACAATGATGCGAAAATCCATATATAATCGCCAATTTTCGTTTATAGTTTACCATCCCTCATAATTGACAATGAATTTTATAGCATTCTTTGTTTCTTTTTTTTTTTTGTTATTTTCTGTTCTCAGGGAGTGAATTAGTTCTTCATGCATACGGTGGCTCAGAAACCGGATTTCGTGTAGGCGACAGTGTGGTGGAAAGTAGAACAATGGTCAAATTTGTGCATTTTGCTTCTTCGTGGATTAACAAGCAACCCATCTTTGTGTTTCTGTGGGTGTATTTGATATTGGTATTGTCTTTTCTTGCTCTTGAAATCGAGCAATTTTACGAGTTAAAGGGTATCTTTGTTTCACATACAATATAAAGCCGAAAACTAAAGTTCTTGCCCATTAGTCGCACAAAGAAAGTATTACATCTTGGCAGAGAATCGCAGGTGGGATCGCAGGTCACATTGTTTTACTTGAAGATGTGAGTCTATCATCAGTTCTTTAAGTTGCTGTCTCCTGGCCTCTCATAATCCTTTCACAATCCTTTCAAAACAATGCAAAACAAAACAAAATAAAATAGCCAAAAAAAAAAAAAAGATCAGCAGTTTAGCAATTTCATAATGCCTTAGAAAGACCATTCGGAGTTAACATGCTGCACATGGAACTGTTTCCAAAAGCGCACCATCGACTTCAATAAGACGTGGCGTATATCCGCTGAAGATGAAGAAGAAAAGCCCATCATGCATGCAAAGCATATTACGAATCCCAAGCTCAAGGCGGTCTCTTCTTAAAAGATCAATTTTGTGGTGGAATAGAATATCTGTGAGTTATAGAGCTAGCGAATTTGTTCGTTGGTTATTGTAACTATTTTGCATGGTTTTTTTGTATATCGTGTGATCTTCTGGTTTGGATACTGACCAAAACGATCGTTATTAATGACTAATATCCACCTTCTGTTTCTGGGAATACTTTATTTTAAGACATATGGTTGGGTTAGTTTTAGAAGCTTGGTATTGTAGAAAATTGAATTGCACAATAAAGATATGTAGTCTTAAACCTCCGTGCCGGACCCTAGTTGGAGTAAACAATCAGCAATCCACAAGGACAAGGACGAGGACAATGAGAATAAAATAGCAAAATAATAAACTAATTGAAAAATAATAATAGTAGGTCATCGTCCACGACCTATCATGCAGGTATTCTAATTCACGGATCTACGATGCTTTCTCTGGCTACAGATATCCGTTTAGTCTTGGTACCGAGATTTTTTTTTTTCTTTTTTTTTTTTCTTCTTTTACTTGTTCTATAATGCCGAACTGCGGGGGTGTCCCACAGCACCCTCGAATGAATTTAAAAAATGCACCACCTATTCTGGAGAGTTTAATCTACAGATGTTAATACATAGTTTCATAACCAAAAGGATCCAAATAATGGCCTGATCACATGATTTTGGGGCGAGAAACTCAAATAGGGATTTATAACCGCTTTTTATAATTGCATCTCCTTCTTAGTACTTTGGTAGTACTCACTAACGAGTCGCTAATAATCATTTAACAGTGCGTTCGCTTAGAAGAATGATTATAATTTCAGTTTGTTGGATGATAATAGAACAATGAAAAAATATGAACTAAACTTTTAAGCAAAATGTTTGAATTGCATTAAAATAAAACGTATATGTAGGATGCAAGATACAAATTACACCACAGGTTATTAGATTGAAATTTCTAAAGGGATATTACACTAACTCAGGTAATCCAAAGTGCCAAGAAAATAGTTGTAATAGAATTATTAATAACCAGAGTCGAGACATTAATCTTTGGTGAAAATTAGCAAAAAAACTTGTAATATATTTAGAATTGCGGAAGCACTGAAATTTTAGACTAACTATCGGTATGCACACCGAAGGATATATTCAACCATGAATACTATGCATTTATGGAAGATGATGCACAGTCTGTTATTGTCATTGGGGCAAAAACTCCCTAAAGCTTGGTGTTTTTCCTTTTTCAGTTAGTGCATAGATACTTAAATGTGTGCATAAGTATTTTGTTTTTCAAATAAAGGAAATGCAAAATAGAACGCCTTTATTCAACCGATGCATTATTTTTTTTATGCCCCACTTTGTTGAATCCGGTAAATCCGTCTTGGTGGGCATACGATAAATAAACAATTTTTATCTGTATTTCACAGGCTTTGTTTTATATCGGTTCTATATCATAGTTGGACTCAAACACATAGAAGTGTTATGATAGATCCACCTTCCTTCTCTCACATGATGCCAAAAAAAAAAATAAAAAAAACCTAACCATATTCAGATAGATATAACTAACCTAGATCGAAGCATGTTTTAAAAAAGTATGATCTCTTCTACATAAGTAGGATACCTAACAAGAACTAGAGTACTTGCACAGAGGTTATAGATTCTGAGCCTAGACACTTTTTCGGCGACTATGCAACATGACTAACATTTAAGAACTTTCTGGTAATTGTACGAGATAACTGAAAACAGCAACCCTTTGAACAAGTAATCTATTTTTACAACAATGGACTATTACTTCCGCTCTTGGGTCATTATGAACTATTTCATGCGGGTGGAATTTGGGATCCGCGTATTTGGAAAATATAACTCGCGGTGCATACATAACCGCTACCAAATTTATTTGCAAAAAAGGTTTAAATTATTATTTTTTGTCTATTTCATCTTCACGATTTAGAAAGCTTCAAAAAGAAGAACAAGGAAATATGACAATTGATTAATTCACTTTTTTGAATTTGTTTCTTTTTTTCTTTCCGAACGGGGGTCCGAAATAATAATAAAGTTTACGATTCCTGTCCAAAGTTTAAGTTAGATTTGAGGGAACAGTACAACTAGGGAACACGAACTTCTGAAATATATGGTTACTCCATGCCAAACAGTTATTCAGCAGAATAAAGAGAGAGAGAGAACATAGTTGCTTCGTGGTTTTACCCATGAGTTACAGAATTGGAGTTTTTTCTAAATGCAAGTTGTTTTGTAAAATGGAATTTCAAAATACTTATTTCTCTCATACTGCCGGCAGTACTCTTGTTATCCCTTTTATCCACTTTTAGTCTCTTTTAGTCTCTTTTTCTTTCTTTTCCGTAATCCTTTTTCGTCATTGCATTTATTGTCGTCTTTTTTTTATGAATTTTGTGTTTTCAATTTTAAGAGGCCTACATTGCAGCCATCATATTTTTTTTTTTTGCAGATTTCATTCTACGTATAAGTCCATAAAAAACCGCTCAGAGTAAAAGAACCCAACACCATGATGAATTAAATTGGAAATAAAAATAAATAAATAAATTCAGTAATGCCTATCTAAGTCTATTTTGTGACCGTTCCACATGCATCTATTGGATTTCAATTCTATTAATTTAGTTTTTACAGCTTCCAGTGCATTTTATTCTCAGAGTTGAAGACGTTTTGCCTTTTTTCCTCTTTTTTTTTTTTTTTTTTTTGCAATTGTATTCTCTTTGCATGAGTTCGTTCATTTCAATTGGCAGAAATTTAGTAAGTCATGATGAGCTTTCCCTTCTGCTTTAATGGACTTCAAAAATCTCTATATAAAGGGGAATGTAAATCATGTAATTTGCAAAAAATTTCAACCAAGTTTTATTCTACAATATCTACAGACTCTTCTCTATTGGTATCTCACGAACAACAAAGATGTTATCCCCATTCAGAAGGCTTTTCGTTGCTTCCTGGTTATTATTTAATTATGCTTTAGCTATTGATATCACACAGGACACTGTCGACCGTGGCACTGTTAATTTAAGCGTTGGTGACATTACAGTCCACTCTGGTGCCTCATGGTCCATTATTGATAATGCTGTTTCTACCCTTATTGGTTCCTTAGATGTTCAATCAGGGGCTGGTTTTTACATCTCCCTGACATCATCATTGGTTGCCCTTCAAGTTACTTTGACTTCAGTCCTTAACACTATTACCAACGATGGTATTATTTCATTCAATTCTGTTCCTTCTTTAACTTCATCAAACTATAACTTGGTGGGAGCATCCTTCACCAATAACGGTGAGATGTACATGGGTGCTTCAGGTTTTGCTCCAAGTGTCATGTCTTTGACTGCTGCTTCTTGGGACAACGAAGGTTTATTGGTGTTCTATCAAAACCAAAGAACTTCTGGTGTCGTAACTTTAGGTGCTGCTGGTCTTTCTATAACAAACAATGGTCAGATTTGTTTGTACAACGAAGTTTACAAACAATCAACAGCAATTGATGGTTCTGGATGTATCACCGCTGATGTCAATTCTTCTATTTACATTCCAAACGCTCTCTTGCCTGTTGACACAGCCCAAAGTTTCAACTTAGCTGATAGCAAGTCTTCCATTATCGTTGAAGCTCTTTCCACTCCTCAAACCTTTAACGTGTATGGTTTTGGTGGTGGTAACAAAATTGGTTTAACTACTCCACTTGCTGGTGTCCCATTGGTGTCTAATCCCTACGATTATGATGCTACAACTGGTATTTTAACATTGAGATCTACTTTGGTTACCCAGAGATTCAATATTGGTTTAGGTTATGACCCTAGTTTGTTCCAAATAGTTACTGATTTGGGTGATGGTTTACAAAATACATTGTTGGGTAGTGTGCAGTACAATGGTCCAGTTCCAACACAAACTTTACCAAGCGCGTGTCAAATTGAATGTAAACAACTTCCAGAAGCTCCAACTGAAGCACCATCTTCATCAAGTGAAGAACCATCTTCCACTGAAGCACCATCTTCCACTGAAGCACCATCTTCATCAAGTGAAGCACCATCTTCAAGTGAAGCACCATCTTCAAGTGAAGCACCATCTTCAAGTGAAGCACCATCTTCAAGTGAAGCACCATCTTCAAGTGAAGCACCATCTTCAAGTGAAGCACCATCTTCATCAAGTGAAGAACCATCTTCAACTCAAGAATCATCTTCTACTCAAGAATCATCTTCTACTCAAGAATCATCTTCTGTTCAAGAATCATCTTCTACTGAAGCACCATCTTCAGCTCAAGAATCATCTTCTACTCAAGAATCATCTTCTACTCAAGAATCATCTTCTGTTCAAGAATCATCTTCTACTGAAGCATCGTCGAGTGAACAACCTTCTTCGTCTTTGGCAAGTTCTGATGTCCAAACCGAGTTCACCACCACCTGGACCACCACCAACTCTGATGGCTCTGTTGAAACCGAATCTGGTATTGTCAGCGAATCTGGTACTTCATTCACCACCTTGACTACCTTCCCACAACCAAGCTCTGATGTCCAAACTGAATTCACCACCACCTGGACCACCACCAACTCTGATGGCTCTGTTGAAACCGAATCTGGTATTGTCAGCGAATCTGGTACTTCATTCACTACCATCACTACCTTCCCACAACCAAGTTCTGATGTCCAAACTGAATTCACCACCACCTGGACCACCACCAACTCTGATGGCTCTGTTGAAACCGAATCTGGTATTGTCAGCGAATCTGGTACTTCATT
>JAKTVF010000440.1:0-10206 GCA_030557055.1 Candida tetrigidarum | reverse complement strand
TTGGTTTCTGGTTCCGGTGACAGATCAGTCAGAATCTGGGACTTGAGATCCTCCCAGTGCTCCTTGACTTTATCCATTGAAGATGGCGTCACCACCGTCGCCGTGTCTCCAGATGGTAAGTTGATTGCCGCTGGTTCCTTGGACAGAACTGTCAGAGTATGGGACTCCACTACTGGTTTCTTGGTTGAAAGATTGGACTCGGGCAACGAGAACGGAAACGGTCACGAAGACTCTGTCTACTCCGTCGCCTTCTCCAACAACGGTAACCAAATCGCCTCTGGTTCCTTGGACAGAACCGTCAAGTTGTGGAACCTCGAAGGTAAATCAGATAAGAAATCGTCCTGTGACGTCACCTACATCGGTCACAAGGACTTTGTCTTATCCGTTTGCTGCACTCCAAACAACGAGTATATCTTATCTGGGTCCAAAGACCGTGGTGTCATCTTTTGGGACCAGTCTTCTGGTAACCCATTGTTGATGTTACAGGGCCACCGCAACTCGGTCATCTCCGTCGCAGTCTCCTTAAACTCCCAAGGTACAGAAGGTATATTTGCTACAGGTAGTGGTGACTGTAAAGCCAGAATCTGGAAATGGTCCAAAAAGAACTAAAATTTGTGTAATTTTTTATATATATATGTGTGTTATTTAAACGATCGCGTTTTCTCGAAAATTAAAAGCAACAACAAAAAAAAAAATTTTTTTCCAACTCTTATGTCCAACCACCTCCAAGCCAACTCATTAAACATGCACTCCGCCTCAGTAACTGCTCCAGTTAACATAGCCGTATGTTCTAGCTCGTCGTATACAATTCGCTATCAACACTTTACTAACATCAACCCTAGACTCTCAAATATTGGGGTAAACGTGACAAGTCTCTTAATTTACCAACCAACTCATCCATATCTGTCACCCTCTCGCAAGATGATTTAAGAACATTAACCACTGCTGCCGCGTCAGAGACTTTCGACAAAGACCAATTGTGGCTCAATGGTGAACTCCACTCTTTAGACACTCCAAGAACCCAAGCTTGTTTGGCTGATTTGAGAAAATTAAGATCGGATCTCGAACTGGCCAACCCAGACTTGCCAAAATTATCCCAAATGAAATTACATATTGTCTCCCAAAATAACTTCCCAACTGCTGCTGGGTTGGCTTCCTCTGCTGCCGGGTTTGCTGCCTTGATCACTGTCATTGCTCAGTTGTACCAATTGCCACAAGACATGTCTGAATTATCCAAGATCGCACGTAAAGGATCTGGGTCTGCTTGTAGATCCCTTTTCGGCGGGTTTGTTGCCTGGGAAATGGGTCTGGCTGAAGATGGTCATGATTCCAAAGCTGTCGAAGTCGCTCCAGTCGACCACTGGCCAACCATGAAAGCAGTCATCTTGGTTGTCAGCGACCTCAAAAAGGATACCCCAAGTACCTCTGGTATGCAAGCTACAGTGCAAACCTCAGACTTGTTCTCCCACAGAGTCACCGAAGTGGTTCCTAAACGTTTTGAAGAAATGAAAAAAGCCATTGTTGACAAAGATTTCCCTAAATTTGCCGAGTTGACCATGAAAGATTCAAACTCCTTCCATGCTGTTTGCTTGGACTCCTACCCACCAATTTTCTACCTCAACGACACCTCCAAGTCCATCATCAAGTTGGTTGAAAAAATCAACGCCGCCAATGCCACCACCATTGCTGCTTATACTTTTGACGCTGGTCCAAATGCCGTCATCTACTACGACGCCGCCAACGAAGACACCGTATTGGGAGAGCTCTACAAGTCTTTCGGCCACGTGCAAGGCTGGAAGAAATCCTACACTCTCGAAACTCCAGTACAGGGTGTTTCCAGAATCATCCAATCGTCTATTGGCCAAGGTCCTCAAGCTACAAACGAATCGTTAATCAACAAAGACGGCCTACCAAACTAAATCCTCTAGTCTGTCCATATTGCCGTCTTTAATACTCCGCCTAATATTCACCTTGAATAACTCAATAGTAGATTCTAGTTCTTTAATCTTTGCATCTTTCTGCAGCACCTCTTGTTCCATCTTCACTATACTATCTTGCAACTGCATCTGCGCCTGTTTCTTCCTCTGTCTACACTTGGACGCAGCTATCCTGTTTCTCTCCAACAACCGTTCTCTCTTCCAAGCAGCCGTCCCCGGGATAGGTCCATTATCTGGGTTGTATATAACCTCGTTGTTGTATAGTAGTTGGTGGTTTGGTGGAGGAACCCCAGCAACTCCCTGTTGTTGTTGTGATGGTGGTGGTGGTGGTCGTGATTGTTGCAGCTGTTGTTGTGTTGGTCGTTGTGGTGGTGGTTGTTGTTGTTGCATTGATTGAGGTTGAGCTTGTGGTTGTTGTCCTTGGTTTAACAGCAGTACACCTCCCACCACGGCGACCTGTTCGACTGGCGAAAATACACTTTGTATTGCCGCATCAAACGAACTCTGTGGTCTGTATTCTAATTCTGACAGCAAGTCCTGTGTCTTGTCATCGTCGAAAAAAGCTTCATGGTTAACAATCTGTCCAATCTGTCCATTGGAAATAGATATTCTTCGTCTTCTTGGGACTCCATCTGCAGCGTTATACGGAATCATCATCGTCGAGTCAAACAACGGCGGGTTCGTAATTGGATATGAGTTAACATCGAAAGGATTGTGAAACGGAAAGTTTTCAAACTTGGTCTTGTCAAGCTCCTCCACTAACACCTGCTCTTCCTTAAGAGACACCTGTTGGTCAGGAGGTAAAAGTGACAGTTGGTCAACTTGATCAGGGAAATTCATTATTGTGCTCAAAACAAGGGGTGTGTGTTGAAATAAAATTTTTACGGTCTTTTTTTTTTTTTTTTTTTTATTTTGCCTTATTTAATTTAACCAGAAAACACTGGCTTTAATTTAGCATTTTTTTTCTTTTATTTTTCGGTTGTCCCCCCTTTTTTTTGCACAAGTCTAAATATTATGAGCAGATAATTTCCACGCGCCACTGTTTTGGTGACCGCCGATCTGTCGCTCGCTCTGCTGCTGCTTTACGACGTATTTGCACTTTCGTCACCACCTCTACATGAGATACTCCTAGCACATTGACAGCCTTGCACAACACACACAACTGCAACGGCTTATGGTAATTATCTGATCTAGAAATACACCCCCCCTCCTTTCTGTCGTATTATTATTATTTTTTTACAAATGAGTCTTCCATTGGCATTGGCTGTCATAAGAATCAAACGTCGTACAGGGAAAAGCATCCAAGAAATAATCACCCTGATACTAGATGATGTCGACCAGGAAATCGTGACCCTTCTACAACTTTACAACTTGGACTACTACAGTTATACACTTACAAGAAACAACTACCATGACTTGGAATCAACACTCCGCGTAATCAAGTACTTTCTTGCAACCGGCAGATCAAAGTACCACAACCAACTAGTGTTTACTTTTCTATCCAAGATCAAAACCCGTTCGTTCACGCCAACCATCGAACAGTTCTCTCTAAAGTGTTTACAAATCATCGGCAATTCGTCCAATGTAAAGTTAAAATTACTATGGTTCTATCATTTTTTATTAAAGTTTAAACCAGCCCAGGTTGGTCCCTTTTGCTTATCCAATATGTACATGATTGTAAATACAAAAAAAAAGTCCAATGCCACCGTCGCCAAACTAGTTAACAACCTTCCCCGTCGTTCCCATCACCACCCACCACCACAGATCAAACACACAAATGCAATCATTCTTTTCCATTTCAAGTTGCTCAAGAGAATCAACTACAAACCTGCAGTTGTCAAAGCGTTGTTGATCCTCCACGATAACCCAGCTATTTTACGTATTTCCATGAACTCTTGCTAAATAAATAATTGGCTCCACTCAACAACGTGGTTGCCCCCACCACCAATCCAAACCCATCGAAAAATGCATCAGAAACAACCAGCTCTATCAATGGACGGTACACCAAACTTCCAATATACGCCATCTGCAACGCAGTGTTGGCTTTACCCAAGAAGTTTGGGTGTACGCTAATCGTGGGGATCTGGCCAATACTCACAAACTTGTCAAACGTCCGTGGTGGGGGTAAACTTTTATACCTATAATAGAACGACATGAAACTCAACATCACGTCTCTTCCTATGATTATACTGGCTATGGCTGGTGGGATTGCGTGTACATACCCCAACGACAACGTACACACTGTCATGAGAAACTTATCTGCCAACGGATCAATGATTGAGCCCACCACCGATTTCATGTTAAACCTTCGGGCAATATACCCGTCCACGAAATCAGTAACGCACGAATATGTAAACAACAGCAATGCCATCATCGACTCCCCTGAAACAATATAGTACCCTATGGCCGGTGTCGCAATTATTCTTGTATACGTCAACACATTTGGTATGGTCCACAACGACGAGTTGATTCTAGGCTTGCTGGAAAACCTGGCTATCCCCGTCGACCGTAATATTCCCACATGTGCAGGTCTGATAAATTTTATTCCTGGGTGAAGTCTGAGCATATTATTAGTTAGCAAGTCGTTATTCTCTGTAGAATGTTCCACACTACAAAAAAAAAATGCCAAAAAAAAAATAATAATTTTTAAAAAAAAAAGCAACGCATCAAAACAGAGACAAGAGACACACTCCTCTGAACAATAGTAAAAAAAAAAAATTTTCGCCCTGTAAATCTCGTGTTGCCCGTTCCTCCTTCTCTCCCATACACTAACCAATCGACATGTCATTGAAATTACCACAAGCTCCAAACTCAGGGGTGTTCAAACAGGGATACTCGTCCTTCTCCAACGCCGATGGGGCTATTATCAGAAACATTGAAGCCGTTCGTGAAATCGCTTCTATAATACTCACATCAATGGGTCCGAGCGGAAGAAACAAGATCATTGTCAACAAATTGGGCAAGAAATTCATCACCAACGATGCAGCTACCATGCTCAATGAATTGGAAATCGTCCATCCTGTCGTGAAGATCTTGATCCAGGCTTCGAAACAACAAGAGTTTGAAATGGGTGACAACACAAACTTGGTCATAGTGCTTGCGGGCGAATTCCTAAACGTTGCCGAAAAATTATTAACATTGGGATTGAATGTCAGTGAAATCATCCAGGGTTTTAATTTGGCCAATAAATTTGTCATGGATACCTTGGACGACTTGGTAGTTGACAAAGTCGAATCGTTTGAGAATGATTTGTTAAAAGCGGTCACCCCGGTGATTGCAGCCAAACAATATGGTGTTGAGAACACAATCAGTAAGCTAGTGGTTGACGCCATCAAATTGATCATCAAAAACGGTTCCTTCAATGTCGACAATGTCAGAGTCGTGAAAATCATGGGTTCTTCCCTCTCCCAATCCCAAGTGGTCAAAGGAATGGTGTTCCCAAGAGAACCTGAAGGCACCGTCAAAAGTATTAAGAAATCCAAGGTTGTCGTGTTCACATCCCCAATAGATATCTCCACCACCGAATCCAAGGGAACCGTGCTCCTTCATAACGCTCAAGAAATGCTCGATTTCACCAAGGGCGAAGAACAACAGTTGGACCAAATGTGTAAGGAAATCAACGATTCTGGTGTCAAAGTAGTCATCGCTGGTTCTTCCGTTGGAGAATTGGCTTTACATTACCTCAACAAATACGGTATTTTGGTATTGAGAGTGCCTTCAAAGTTTGATTTGAGAAGAGTCTGCCAGGTCTGTGGTGCCACCCCATTGCCACGTTTGGGTGCACCAACCCCTGATGAAATGGGTGAGATTGATGTTATTGAAACTAAAGAAATTGGTGGTGATAGAGTTACTATCTTTAGACAAGACGAGTCAAGCTCCAGAACCGCCACCATCATCATTAGAGGCGCTACACAAAACAACTTGGACGACGTCGAAAGAGCCATTGACGATGGGGTGAACTCCATTAAAGGGTTGATCAAAGACAACAGATTGTTACCAGGTGCCGGTGCTGTGGAAATAGAATTGATGAAACGTGTCACTGCTTATGGTGAAACCACCCCGGGTTTGTTGCAATTGGCCATCAAGAACTTTGCCAAGGCATTTGAAGTTATTCCAAGAGTATTGGCTGAAACCTCTGGTCACGACTCTTCTGAAATATTGAGTAAGCTCCATGCTGCTCATGCCGAAGACAGTGGTATCAAGGCTGGGGTTGATATCGATTCCGGTGAAGTTACCAATACTGGTGTTTACGATGTTTTATCCACCAAAAGATCTGCCATTGATTTAGCTGTCGAAGCTACAAACACTATATTATCTATAGACCAAATCATCATGGCCAAGAGGGCTGGTGGTCCCGTCATGCCAAAACAACCAAGACCAGGCAATTGGGATCAGGATGACTGATCATGACCTCTATTTATAAAGTTTATAATTTTTGAAGAATCTTTAACACCGTTCGTTTCAACCCCGCCACTGACATCATACCCAAGGATATTGTCAAATGTCGTCGGTATATTATCTGGCGTCAATCCGCCCGCGAGAATAGCTCGTGTAGGAAGTTGTTCAATATACGACCAATCAATTAACTTCCCTTCGCCACCAGCTTCGGAATCAAGTAGCGGTAAACTGACACATTGCATGAGGGACTCGCTGTGTTCCTTTAGGAGATCGATTTCGTCTGGGACCACGTATCTTGCGATAATGCCAAACTCGTCATTAATAAACAGCAACTTGTCCTCCAGTCCATGAAGTTGAATAAAATCTAACCCCAATTCTCTTGCCGTACGGAAAACCTCTTCCTTGGGTTGGTTTCGGAAAACACCAACTAAAAACGGACCATTCTCTATAATCCATTGGGAAACTTGTTCAAAATGTTCAGTTGGGGTTTTGGCAGTGGATTTGAATGGTTTGCGATCTCGCCTCACTAGTTTGGAAATCTGTTTTGCCACTTCGGGGTCTATAGTTCTAGCACGGTTGGGTACTAAGATACATCCCAACAAGTTTGCTCCATTGTCGATCGCAACTGTAGCTGCATCAACAGTCTTTATACCACAAATCTTTACTATCTTCATTGTAGATAAAGAGGTCGTACAATTAAAAGAAAAAGAAATTTTTTTTTTTTTTTTTTTTTGTTCTACAATCGTGCATTTTTACCTTTACATTCAATATTTTCTATTTTTTCTATTCATCTTTGCGGAAAAACTTGCCGAAATTTTTAAAGTTCTCGTTAATCTTGTTCACATGGCTCTCGAATTTCTCATTGAGCTTGACTTCTGGGGTAGCGGCTCGAGACGACAAATCCTCTTCATCCTCTAAATTCTGTAGCAAACTGCAACTTGTAACTGCACCATCGTCAATTGATAATTGCAACTTGAAGTTTTCAATGTACTTATGATGCGTGGTCTTGTCCACGTTCTTAAGATTCAACACCTTGATAAAATTGCTAATCGACTTGTCACCTATCAACTCAAAATAGCTCTCGATTACGTTTTCCACTGGAACAACAGGAACCATGAGAAGTTTCAACAACGCTTCCAAATCATGGAAATGGGTATTGACAAACTTGACGTACGACTTGGATACCTCTTTAGCTGAATATAACGGGAACTCCAACGCCAATTCCTTCAAAGAGTACACATCCATGGATATCTGTTCTACGCTAGCAGCCTGTAACGGTTTAACAAATTTCAAATTGTTCGCAATAGTGGTCACCAACAACTCCACGAGTTTATCACAGAAATTACGAACATAACTGTCACGGATGATTAACGGAAGGATGATTTTCAAATTCTCCGTGGTTTTCGTCTTCAAATCATTCATGTACGAAGATATGTCATTCACACAATCCAATTGTTCCCATGCTATATTGAAAAACTCTCTCCAACATGGCTTGTAATCAACCGACAATTTCATTAACAAACTCGAGATACTCCTGTTGATCAACTGATAGAACACGTCCGTGTTAAACTGGGGGATGGTGAGTTTTGTCAACTTTTGTATTCTCTCGTACAACTCATCAATGTTACCAATGATATAGTCTCCAGTGTTCAACAACATGGTGAAATACTTTAAGGACTCATTGCTGTAGTCTTCAGTCGCTAGAATCGGTAACAATATACGATTATTATACTCCATCAAGTATCGGTTGAACAATTTGGCCAAGTCAACTATAGTATCGCCATCCGTTAGCTTAGAAATATGCACCAACAAACGATTAAAAATCTTGAACAATTCTGTAGACGACACGGCGATGTTTGGAACATTCGAAGACAAATCTTTGAGCTCAGGAGGCAACTGGGACACTGCGGAGAACTCGAGTATTTTTGAGTTCAAGTACCTATCCTGTTCATGCACCCAAATAGACAAATACGGCTCGAATGCCAGCGATATTTCGTTATTCAAATTTAACGATTTTTCAAACTCTAGGGTCGTGGTCAAATTATCCAAGAGACTCTTTGCCTCCACTTTGGTATTGTACAATAGCTTTGAGATGTCCAGTTTCGTCATTTTGCAAAACTCCTGTACAATCTCACCCGACACGTCCCACGGGAATATCTTGTACTGCTGGACCTGTTTGAGAATGTTTTTAAAATAAATAAACCTCCTGCTGAGATTTTCCAACGATCCTGCCTCGCCGCTGAATACTTCTTTCAAATCACGCAACTGGTAATTATAAAACCACGTCAACAACTTTTCCTTATATTTGACATCAATCAATTCCAATATCTGGGCTCCGTACAGAAGCTGTTCTTCATCCTTGTTGTGGAATTCTTCAAAATCCATGAAAATATCGTCAATCAACTTGTTCTGTGTATGCACAATCATTAGATTGATCTGGTTAATCTCATCGATTGACTTGTACGGCTTGAAGAACTGCAACAATTCCTTCATCACACCAAGCAATTGGTAGATCTCCTTGTAGTTGTGTGTGGGCAAAATGGAACTTAAAGTGTTGTTTACGTTGATCAACATTTGCAACCTCTTCAACACTGTCATGGACGCCACCAAATTCTTTTTGTAGAAGTCTAGTTTTTGAATCGAGCTAGTGATCTCAGTGATTGATTCTTTAGTGCTTTGCGAACCCACTTTCACCTCTTTGACAGTACTCACAAGGTTGGCTATGTCGTCAGACAAATCCACCTTTTCGTACTGTGCTATCGATTCGTTGATATCATGTGTCAATTGTTGTTTATATAGAGACGTGTGGTTCAACAACTGGGGCAATTCATTGAGAGTATCTGGAGAACTGAATATTTGATGTAGATGTGTTCTAGGGTCGTAATCAACCGAATTCATTGTATGAACAAAACACTCGGGGGGGTCAATACGATATTTCGATTTCTATTTCTATTTTTTTTTTTTATTTTTATTTATTTTTTTGTTTTATTCTGTTTATTTTTTTCGTTTGCACTATTATTTGCCATTTTTTCTTCTGTCCTATATTTCTATTCTACCCATTCATTTTGAGTTACTCCACTTGATGGCATTACAATAACCAATGCCAAGTGTCGTGTATCCTTTAGAACCTATGAAAGGTGTCAGATTTAAACTCATCGACACCCCCACACACCCCTGAACTAATGGATTAATTAGTTGTCCACTATGTCCTAATTTGGAAAATGCACTCAAAGAATTGAGTTTGAAGCAAGTCGACTCGGATATTCCCTAATCAGGAAATGTTCAGAGAGAATTGGGCTCACACTTTTAGGCTTTTTTTTTTTCCTCGGATTTTGTACAAGGGGCATGATTGCACCATCGACGGGAATGTTAGTTGGCAAATGGAGATGGACGGATATCCAAGTGTTTCTAGTAGGAGATAGACCACCTCGAATTCAGTCTAGTTGAATTTGGGGGGTAGGTCAATTACATCCCCTGTGGCTGTGTACTTTCTTATTTTTTTTTTTTGGCAGTATAAGACAGACCAGATATATATACTTTAATTTAACGGACACCAGGAAAAAAAAATAAACAAACAAACAAATCCACAATCACTTCTATTTTGACTAACAAACGTCTACGTTTACAAACAATCAGACAAACAAAAACTATATAAATTATCACCTAAATTTCCTTATTTTGAATTTTCTTATTTTCGAAAAATATTTTTCCTTTTTCCCTTTTTTTTTTATTCCTTTAATCCAAATTATTTACATTAGTTTGTTCTTTGTGGATCAAATTTTCTATTATACCCATTAGGTATTATTTATTAACCACGAAAAAAAAAAAAAAAAAAAAAAAAAATTTTTAAAAAAAACCTTTTTTTAAAAAA
>JAKTVF010000439.1:0-10353 GCA_030557055.1 Candida tetrigidarum | reverse complement strand
TTTGAAGATGTTAAAACTACTGACCGTTCCATGATCTGGAACTCCGACTTGGTTGAAACCTTGGAATTGCAAAACTTGTTGACCTGTGCTTCTCAAACCGCTGTGTCTGCTGCTGCTAGAACAGAATCCAGAGGTGCTCATTCTCGTGATGATTTCCCAGATAGAGATGACACCAACTGGAGAAAACACACCTTGTCCTACCAAGAAAAATTCGGTGGTCCAGTTAAATTGGATTACAGAGATGTTATCAAGACCACCTTGGATGAAAACGACTGTAAACCAGTTCCTCCAGCCAAGAGAGTCTATTAGAACAATGGAAACAACCTTTTATTTATAGTATGTGTGTATAGTCATATAAATCAAGTGATTAGATCATAAGAAAAAAAAAACACAAATCAATTTGCATCTAAAGATATATGGGAATTTGCTATCCACTCACGTACACATCTCTTGTTGCAAACAATGCGTCATTTTCACCGTTATTATTGCTGTTCTTATTCTCTGGAACCCTTTCTAGAAACGTTCTCTATATAAACTGTAATTGCTCTGTCCGGAGATCAAGAACATCATCACCACTCGAGCAAGTATTTTCTTTTCTCCTATTGTCTAGGAATTAATAAACTCCGACAAACAATACAAATAAAAAATAATTCAATAACATAAAACACTGCATCTGCATTACATTGTATATCTCATGTAAGATTTTACTAATAATATTCACTTTCGTCACAATACATTTTCTTGACCTTTATTAATAATGAATCTGGGCATTTTGTAACGTTACTGAAACAATATTATACAGCAAGCAAAGTATCGCCGACGCATTTATTATTATTTTTTATTTGGGGGAAGTAGTACTGCATACAAGAAATTTGTTCTCGAATTTATGATGTCATTTCGGTACAGAAAATCTAGAAAAGAGTGACAAGAGAGAAGAACAAAGAGAGTTAATTTTTTTTTTTTTTTTAAAACCCCTTTTTAGTCTATTCACCTAAATGTATATGGACGATATAACCAATTCTGGTAATTCCGGCCAAACCGACTTTCGCCAATTGGGTTATTACTAATATATTATTCAACTTGAGAGCAATGTAAAACGTACATTTCTATATAGTTCCAAAGGAGAATTCATGATGTCTGTTTATTTCTCCCCCCTTGCCCCACACTTTATTTACATCATGTAATTTATTAGAGCATATAGTCTGTAGTTTATTTTTTTTTGTTAATGCTCGTAAGAGACGAATATCCGGGAATACAACGTAATTATTAGCGAGTCGGAAGTTGTCACATATTTGCTTTTTTTAAAAATATTCCAACAAAGAAAAACTATAAATAAGACAAGAAATCTTCTTATTCCCAAAATTTCTTTAAAAAAATGATTCCGGCTTGTAGAAACCTTATTATTACAAAAGTCAGATTTGACAATATATCTATTGCAACAAGACGATTATCTCAATCATACCAACATTTACAAAACAATACTACCATGAGTTCATCTAAAGAAGTTATTTCCTATACCAATGCCGCTTTGGGTCCATTGCCAACCAAAACACCAACCATACCAGATAACATATTAGATGCTTTTTCATTAAAGGGAAAAGTTGCTTCCATCACTGGTTCCTCAGGAGGAATTGGTTGGGCACTTGCTGAAGGATTTGCCCAAGCTGGTGCCGATGTTGCCATTTGGTACAATTCTCATCCAGCCGATGATAAAGCCAAACATTTAACTGAAAAATATGGTGTTCGTTCCAAAGCTTATCAATGTAACATCACCGATGCAAACCATGTTGAACAAGTTGTACAACAAATTGAAAAAGATTTCGGTACCATTGATATTTTTGTTGCTAATGCCGGTATTGCCTGGACTGATGGACCAGCAATTGAAGTTAAAGGAGTTGATAAATGGAATAAATTGGTTGATGATGATCTTAACAGTGCTTATTATTGTGCTCATGCCGTGGGACCAATTTTCAAAAAGAAAGGTAAAGGTTCATTTATTTTCACTGCCAGTATGTCTGCATCTATTGTGAATGTCCCACAATTACAAGCAGCTTATAATGCCGCTAAAGCAGGAGTGAAACATTTATCTAAATCTTTAGCAGTGGAATGGGCTCCATTTGCCAGAGTCAACTCTGTTTCCCCAGGTTATATTGCTACCAAATTGAGTGCATTTGCTGATCCTGATGTTAAAGCTAAATGGTTACAATTGACTCCATTGGGTAGAGAAGGTAGTCCAAGAGAATTGGTCGGTGCTTATTTGTATTTGGCTTCTGATGCTTCTACATTCACCACTGGTGCTGATTTCAACATTGATGGAGGTTACACTGTTGTTTAGAATATGAAGGTAGATATTTAGATACATATATATACAATTATACAATTATATGATGTTTTGATGTTAATAATTATTATATTCGTTGTTGTCTCTTTGTTACTATTTTTCAAATTATTATATTTTTGCAACATGTTTTTTAGTACTGTCACAAGGCAATTAAAACTCCGCGAGTTTCTTGCCGTGTGATTTTTGTTTTTTTCGCGCCGAAATCTCCCGAAACAAGATCTCGTCGGATCCTATTATGTCCCCCCTTTTTTTGCCTTGTGTTCCCCAGAAGGCAATTCTTTATTAATCTGTATATAAGAACGTCGACACTTTTTCAAATCGGATTGTTCCAATTGTGATCTCAAAACTATAAATACTGGACCTGATCGCACATCCTCCCCCCCTCTCATTAAACACATTACCAGTCCACATAATTTTTTTTTGAACTACTTCCCCCACGAACACGTTCATAACCATTTTCCCACACACACACACACATTATGAATAACTCTAACGGAAAAGAAATAACCTCTTATATTAATCCTGCTGTTGGACCATTACCAACTAAACCACCAACCTTACCTCATCATGCACTTGAATTATTCTCACTTAAAGGTAAAGTTGCCGCAGTTACTGGATCATCTGGTGGTATTGGATGGGCAGTTGCTGAAGCTTATGCCCAAGCAGGAGCTGATGTAGCTATCTGGTATAACTCCAACCCAGCCGATGCTAAAGCCGAGCATTTAATTGAAACTTATGGAGTTCGTGCTAAGGCATATAAATGTAATATTGGTGATGCTAATGATGTTGAAAAAACCATTAAACAAATCGAATCTGATTTTGGAACCATTGATATATTCGTGGCTAATGCTGGTATTGCTTGGACTCACGGTGCTGAACTTGATGTTGAAGGATATGATAAATGGAAGAAAATCATTGATTGTGATTTGAATGGGGTTTATTATTGTGCTCATACCGTGGGGAAGATTTTCCGTGAAAAAGGTTCTGGTAGTTTGATTATTACTTCTTCAATGTCAGGATCAATCGTTAATGTTCCTCAATTACAAGCTCCTTATAATACTGCTAAGGCTGCTTGTACTCATTTGGCTAAATGTTTGGCTGTTGAATGGGCTCCATTTGCTAGAGTTAATGCTATATCTCCCGGTTATATTGCCACGGATATTTCTGAATTCGCTGATAGTAACATCAAGGAAAAATGGTGGCAATTCACTCCTTTGGGTAGAGAAGGTTTGCCACAAGAATTGGTTGGTGCTTATTTATACTTGGCATCAAATGCTTCTACTTTTACCACTGGTGCCAATATTGCTGTTGATGGTGGTTACACTTGTCCATAGAATGTATTTATATTGTATAAGTAACTCAAAAAAAAAAAAAAAAATAAGGACTTTTAATATATATTACTTAACTGCATTCACCATTAGTATATACATACTGAGTGTGATACATATCCTAGAATATAACATCGTCTTCTTTTTCTTGAAGAATATCGGAATCTTTGACATCAGCTCTAATATCTAAAGCTTCAACTTCATGTTGGATTTCTCTTTCACTTGTTTCACCTTCAGCAAGAGCTAATTTCAAATTATCTTCAGCTTCTGCCGCAGCCGCAGCTTCTTGTTTCTTTTCTTGGACTTTTTTCAATCGATAAAACTCTTCACGATCCATTTCATCAAGTTCACCATTAATATAAGCGATTGTATTTTCAGTTCTTGGGATAATAACATGTTCAATGGCATTAACTCTTCTATTTGTGATCTTGATAACTTCATCCAAGATAATAAATGCTGTTTGTAATGAAGCCAATTCAACTAAAGTTTCCACAGCTTTAGTATAAATCAATTTAGCCTTCTGCACTTGTTGTCCACCTCTTGCAAGAGCAGTCAATTTGAAATCATTGACATCTTCATTAATATGACTTTCAAAAGTAGGTAAGAAAACACCAGAAACATTTTCTTGTTTGGCTTTAACTTGAAATCTTGCCTTGGATACGGATTCTTGAACTTGATATGAAATATTATCACCCGTGGCATATTGAACTTCAGCTAATGAGAAAGCAGCAGTTTGCATAACTCTACCCATTTTTCTTTTGGCTTCATCGATTCTTTGAGTTATATCTCTGAATCTTTTGGTTAATGCTTCAGATTTTCTCTTCAATAATGAATGTCCTTGTTGAGCTCCTTTCAATTTACTCTTCATAACTCCTAGAGTCATACGAGTTGGGAAAACTTGTTCACGATTACCTGCACCTGACATAGTTTACTGTGTGTATGAAGATGTATAAGGATATGATGTGATGAGATGTATTTAGGGGATTCAATTGATAGACGAATTAAAGGTTTATCGTGGTCAGGACTAATTTAATATTGCTTGCCTTTTTCGTTGAATATTTTTTTTGTCGTTTGTTTTGAATGTGGAATTAGATTAGTGCGAGTGGATTTTTTTTTTTAGTCGTAGACTAAGAAATCCCTTGCAAGTGATGACTATAGAGATGGGAATGACATTTGACTTAGATAAGTTAATAACCAAAGAAGATATATCATATGAAGAATCTATTTTACGAGAACCACATAATAGTTCAACATGGATATCATATTATAAATTTAAGGTGAATTCCCTGTTTGATAATAAATTGTTAATATTATATCGTGGAGTCAACGCCATGCCAGATTGTGAAGAATTATGGCTGGAATTAATAGAATTGATCATCCTAGAATCATCAAGTATTCATCCCCATAGTGTTATTGAAATTTTTGAGAAATGTTTGATACATTTCCGCAAGGATAAATCCATTTGGGTGCAATATTTACAATACCTATTACAACATCAACCACATGAGATAACTAAAATCAGACGAACGTTTAATGAATGTCTTCAGAATATACCAATAGTAGGTCACAAAGATATCTGGCCAATGTATTTGGAATTTGCTGATCAAGTGGGTGGCATAACTGGAGTTAAAACGTATTTGAAATATATGGAATATTTAGATCCATCGATAATCAAAGGTGAATCATTAACTGGGGGGATGACTATGAATGAGATAATCGAAAAACTAAGAGATTTTGGTGATGTTGAAGAGAGCAAGAAGTTATATCAGAGAATAATTGAAAACCCCAATGAGTATCTGAATTTACCAAAATCGAATGTACAGAATTTATTCGATTATATTGATTTGCTAATAAGTACTCTACCAGTGGAGGACGAAAGCAACTACTTTGAAGATATTATTGAAAGAGCTATGATTGGTTATCCTGATCAACTAGGAAAATTATACCTCAAGATTACAGAATTTTACAAGAGGGATAATTCCAATAAGAAAAATATCGAGAAAATCAGATATTATTACAACAAGGGGATACTACAATGTATGACATTACAAGATTTTATCTTGATATATGATAATTATCTTGAATTTGAAGAAGATCAATTGATTCAATTTGTTAAGAACGACCCCAAGTCAAAGATTTTACCATTATATATGGATGATTTTGAAAAATTGATAAATAACAGGAAACAACTACTCAATGATACATTATTACGACAAAATATCAATAATCTAGACGCATGGTTTGTTCGATTTGACATGGTTAAAGATGATCTCAACAAGTTAATTCAAACTTTAACTGATGCAATTCGTTCCATAAACCCATTGAAAGTGACCACGGTTAAAGATCATAAATTGAGTGAAATTTGGATGAAATATATTGATATTTATGCTAGTCGACAAGATTTCAAAACGGCCAATTTGATCTATTCCAAAGCGGTTTTGTCACAATATAAGAATACAGATGAATTAGCTGATTTATATATCAATTGGTGTGAAATGTTACTTGGATGTGATGAGTTCCCCGAAAATCAACCATTAGAAATATTACAAGATGTATTGGATAAGAAATATGATGAGGATAATAAAACTGTACAAAATAAACTTATCAAGTGTAAAAAATTACAAGATTTTTACCATGATTTGGTTGAATCCTTCAAGATGTGATTCCACCATCAGAGGAATATGTACCATGTATATGTACCATGTATATATTTTTTGTGTATTTGTTTTACACTTAGGTTCCTGTATCAGTAGACAATGTGTGAGTCAAACATCGTCAATTTCAACGTACTTTTTTACATCAAACATTTTGACATTGCTCTTTCGTTATAGAAAAAGTCTGGGCAAGGATTAACTGGTACTTCTAGTGATATCTATCTCTATTGATCATCATTCGTATATCATATGGTGTGATATACGGTTTTGATACTGTTATCTTGTGTTTTTGATTCCCTTATTTGCTCAGAATAAAGTAAACAAAGGAAAATGGTTTAATAATTTCATCTTTCACAACTCGGGCGTGTATTCTTGCATCTTATATTAATCACACCCGCATACACACATACACCTGTATATAAAAAAAACCTCGGACAAAATGGGATCACGATTTTGTGTAAATTTCGGGTATTTCTAATTTATTGAGTTTTCTTTATTTCCTTCCTTCGAGGATGGAATTTTCTTACATAGAAAACATAGTTAAAGAAAAAGAAAAGACGTCGCAAGTTGTCGTGGTCGAAAATTCCAAAGGCATGTAAAGAGAAAGGAAGGGGATGAATGATGAGGGATGTATGATGTCTTTGTGTGTGTGGAGTTGATGATAAAAAGGGGGATATTCAAGTTATTTTTAGTAAACATGATTTCTTTTTTTTTTTCTTTTCTGGTTATCCATTGGTTACAATCCTGGTAATTACAATATCGAGAGACATTCGTATGATGGGCAAAGTGTGGTTAGATTATCTTACAATGATTCGTTTATTTGTAGTATATAGGGGGGTGGTTAGAATTAGGGATTAGGGAATTATAGAGGGAAGATCGGGAAATTATGCAGTTATTTCCCATCTGTTTGTTTATGTTGACTTCAATCTTAACATTCCTAGATCTCCCATGTATAGTAAACAATACCTGTATAATTGATTGGGCATATGTCGACAAGTCCAAATTAGTAGAGTGAACGAATACAAAACACAAAAAAATCGGGGTAATCGGTAGTCATCACATCCCTTGTTACAACAATAATAATATATTATTATTATCACCGGTTGATTGTTTTTAATTAATATAACTTGATTGCTGTTGGAGTAGAAAAATACATCCCTTGATTTTTGTTATATTTCATTTACAAAATTACTAATAATGTGAGATAATACATGTATCCTGTATATAACTGTGAAGTTTCTTTTTTTTTTTTTCCTCTGTTGTTGTGTCTTGTTTAGGAAATGCAATGGACAAAATCAGTGGGTATTGATTACATAATCACACAACAAAAAAACAAAAAAAAAAGTTCACATTGTTTTCGTGAGTTGTTCTTTTTACACTACCCTGAAACATTTTCACCGAAGTCTAATATGTAAAGGAAGGAAACGACTAAAAAAATTCATTCAAAACAAACCCGGTTAGAATAAATTCTCTACAACAGTCGATGATCTCCAGTTTCACATTTTCTTCGTCACTGTCATGAAAAAATTCCAGGGATCATTTAAATAAAAACAAGGAGAGAGGAGAGGAGAGAGGAGGAGTATATTACTATCTCATCATCCTTCAATTTTATGTAGAAAAGAAGATGAAAATTTCAGGTACTCTCTGTTTCTATTAATATTATTATTTTGTAATAACCCACACGCAGTTGATAGCAATAATAGTAATAATAGCAATAGTAAAAGTAGTAACACATTTACAAAAGAGGGAAGGAATATTCCGAGTTGCAGAAACAAAAGAAGAACAATGGGATATAACTAATTTAATTTTGTGTATCCTTGTAGAATAGGTTATGTTTCTATTATTAATATTTAATATCTTTGTGTTTCGTTCTATCTCTTCCTCAGTTAACTTACTAGAAAAAAATTTCTATTACAATGTGGGTAATGCTGGGTTAATAAGATAATATATATTTAAAACCCAAATTTCCTATTTCATTTATTTCATATTTCCTATTTTTTTACTTTTCTTACTTCACATTATTCTATTCTATTTATTATATAGAACAACTTCATGTGTCACTTTTTCTATTAATTCTTCTTTCATATCTTAATTATTACTTCAAACTATACCATTCGCTAATACCCACTCCCAACTCCTATACCCACATTTACCACGCCTTAATCTCATTAATATATATTTCAAATGTTTGATATAAATCTTAACAACAACAATAACAACAGCAGATCTCCAACCAACAAATCTCAACCTTTCCCACATCCAAATCCACCTCCTCCAGTTTACCATAGAGCTCAATCAACCACATCTATAAATACTTATCATGGTAATTCAAGTACTTCAACTCTTAATTCAACCATTGTTTCTACTCCAAAAAGACCAGGTGATTATTATACTGCAAAACTATTAAAAAGAAGATCAGATGCCTCTACTACTTCTTCAATAATTCAACAAAATGATAATGCTTCATTATTTTCCATTCCTTCTTCAATTCATTCTTCAACTACTACTATCCTGCTGCAATTATCTTCTCCAAAACCTCATGTTCAAAGATCTTTCTCCGTCCCTGCCTTGACCACTAACAACAATACTCCTTCTAATACTACTACTACTACTACTCACCTGGGAAAACCAACACTAAGTAGAACTAAAACTAGATTCATATCAACTGCTGAATCTTTACAAAGGGAAAAATTAAGAAAACAAACTTTTGATGAAGAAGTTGATGATGATGAAATATCAAGTGATGAATGTTCCCTAATATTATTTAATGTCCCCCTTCATAATGACTTAATCACCAAAAACTTATAATACATTATCCAATTTCATTTACATTTACATATACACATATACACATTTTATACATTCTTTCGTTTACATTTTTTTATGGTTTGAATTTTTTATTATTACGCCGCCCCCTCATTCGTTAATTGTATTCTACTATCGTTAATACTAATATATATATATAATTAAATAAATAAATAAATACAAATTGTACATTCATACATCCATACAGAAACATCTTTTAAACACCATTTTCAATCCATTCAGGTGTACTCATTTGACTCAATCTACTAACAGTTCTCGAATATGCAAACCCTTCTTCGGAATTTTTTTCAATTCCAACCAAATGATCAAAATCAAATTGACAAGTAATTGCTAAATGTCGATGAGCATCATATAATGCATCAATCAAGGTGATAAACCTTCTTAATTCATCTCGAGATTCAATAAATGGTATATCGGTAATTATTATCCCTTCTAATTCTTGTGCTAATGATAAATAATCCCCCGCTGATTTCGGCAGACCACAAATTTGTTCAAATGTAAATTGTCCTACTTTTGGTGGAATCGTCTTGGGGACAATTAATTCTCTTCCCCAAACAGATATCTTATAATTCTCCATAGGTTTAATATTTTTTTGTCCAGCGAAATAATCCCCCCATTTAGAAATATGTTCTTCTTCTTCAATAGTCCCTGTGGTGCCGAAATAAAATGGTGATCCTAAGGGAGTTGGTGTTTGTGAAGCCATTTTCAATTTTCTATAATCTCTATCACTTAAAAGATAAACCACATTACATTGAGCTTTAATTAATTGAATACATGGGATAAAACTAGCTCTTTGGATTCCATTGAGGTATAATTCATCAGGAGCTCTATTTGAAGTAGCAAATAATATAATATGATGTTTCATTAATAAAATCATTAATAATCGTCTTAATAACATCGCATCAGCAACATCATGAACTTGCATCTCATCAAAACATAACACAGTAGATTCATGAGCAATTTCCGCTGCTAATAAAGGAATAACATCAATATCGGGTTTCTTATGGGCGATTTTTAATTGATGTGATCGTTTATGTAAATTTTGCATGAAATTATGGAAATGAATTCTGGTTTTGGTTAAATGACTAGGTATCGTATCATAAAATAAATCCATCAACATGGTTTTCCCACATCCTACATCCCCATATAAATAAATCCCTTTCACTGGATTACGTTCAATACTATCAGGATCAAACGGCTGACT
>JAKTVF010000438.1:0-10472 GCA_030557055.1 Candida tetrigidarum | reverse complement strand
TATTATAAAATCTGAAATATCAGATGTTGTTTAATGTGGGGAGGAATGGATGGGAGCAAAAACAAGTCATGTTGTGACACAAAATCCTATGGTCGTTGTCCCTCTTTTTTTTTCATTATTTTTACTTTTTTACTTTTTCAACGTTTTGTTTGAATTTTGTATACATCAACAACATTAAGATCATCGAAATAGCATATATTTAATTTCAGTATTTGGTTTTATATTTATTACTTATTTATTTACAACTGGTTTCGTTTAGATTGATTGTCACTATACATTTTTTTTTGCCATGACGAATAAAGACGAAGAACAATTACTCCAGGATGCTTCTACATTACTAATGTTTGCTAATGTGGCAGCAAAACAACTGCTGAACCAACCTTCACCAACGTCAACTGTTCCTTCGCCTCCAACTAGTCAGCAACAGTTACAACCGTCACCAGGTACGGTTCATCAACAGAGTCCGAAAGATGCCGCCACTTCACCACATCCAAGTTTCCATGACAAAATTTTGAACACGCCCACGGAATCAGAACTGCCACGATTTCCAACGACAACAACACCGAAAACATCAAATACCTCAACGACAGCTACAACTGCAGTTGTACAACCTGTGGCGCAGACCACAGCCACCGCTCATGTTGTACCACCAAGAAAAAGTTCAATCAACATGTTAATGAATACACCCGAGCCTGTTCTCACAGAACAACCAAAACAAAAGTCTGTGTCACCTACATCTGGACTTCCCAAAAAGGGAAGTTTCAAACGTAACCATGAAAGGTCAAAGTCAACCCCAGAAGCAACCATAGCGAAATTGGAACAACATCAATTGCAGATGCAGAAACAAAAGGAATTAATGTCCCCCACCCCAACGTACGAAAGAGGTATTGATATCCGATCGAAGGAACGAAACACCAAAAACGCGGAAATCGCTGCTGCTGCGTTAACTGCTGCGGCAGATATCCCACTCCCGTTGAAAGTTGTGGTAGAACCACAACAAGTGTTGGTTACCGAGAAGGCACAAGTAGTCCCTGTTCAGGAGGCTAAACCTCTTAAGACTGAAGAGGACCAAGCTACTGAGCCTGAAGAAGAAGAGGAAGAAGAAGAAGTGCTGGTAACAAAACTGAATCCCCAAGAAACCTTTATTGCCCCGCCTTTGGTTTCCTATCAAGTTGAACCAGATTCTGGCTTGATTGGATGTATATGTGGAATCGAAGATGATGATGGGTTCACAATCCAATGTGATGTGTGTTTCAGATGGCAGCATTGTGTTTGTATGGGGTATGAAAATGGTGACGAAGTTCCAGATGATGAATATAAATGTTACTACTGTGACAAGAACAAGTGGGGGAAATTCTCTCCAGAAACTTCTAGGTTGAGAACCTTGCAAAGATTGGAAAGTGACAAACAAGAAGCCAAAGAGCAACGTAAAGAAAAGAGTACTCCTCAAGCACTTAAAAGAAAACAACTGAATAGTGATAAACTGGAGAATAACAGTAGCTCGACAAACAACAATAATGACAGTGACATCAACAACAATAACAATAGCAGCGATACCAATAACAACACTAACAATGGGAATAATGGCAACAGCAACAAAAGAAGGAAGGTTGAAGAGAAATCAACTCCTGGAAGTAGTGCGTCACATACACCTAAATATCAAAGTCCGCGTCCAGAAGATTTGGATGATTTGCCAAATAGAGACAATGAATTGTTAGAGGATGGAGTCACAGCAGAATCGTATCAGACAGTGTATTACAATTTGAAGGAGAATGATTTCAAAACACAATCACTCAAGGAGTTTATTGACAATATTGGACTCGAGTTTGCTGATCAGCTTGCTAAAATACCTGAAAGTGAGCAACGCACAAAATTGTTGCAGGATGTTGTAGTAATGTCACGGAGTCAGTTTAATTCTTTAAAGATGAGTCGAATTAATTTGCCAAAGTACAACAAATACTTACAAGAACACAACAAGCTTAAGAAAAAGAGCAACGCCAACAAAACCACTATCCAGGTGAAACCTTATACCGACAATCAAAAACAAAAATTCAACGGAGTGTCCAAACTTTCCTTGTTTATAAGTGTCAACAGTGGCGAGCCATTGACTATACCTGAAAACACTCCAATTATTGAGTACCTTGGAGAAATTGATTTGTTCAAGAATTATTGTCGTGACACCATTAATCAGTATGTCATGTGGGGTACCACCAAACCCAAAGTATTGAAAACATCGGTGCCGACTCAAACTGAATCTAATTTGAGCATCGTGTTGGATTCAAGATTTGTGGGTAATGAGAGCAGGTTTATTCGAAAATCGTGTCCTACATCTTCGAACTGTAAGATTCAAACCGTGTATGTTCCAGAAGAGAATAAGTTTAGGTTCATGGTGTACACCTCCAAACCCATCACGTTAAAATCTGAAGGTCAAGATGAGGAGTTGAGGCTACCTTGGGAATGGGATGTGGATCATCCTATTTTGAAACTTTATGAAAACAACAACCTGGAAAAGTTTGAGAATTTGACCAGTGAAGAGAAATCTGCTTTGATTACTTATATCGACAATATTTTACACTTTGTTGAATGTGGTTGTACAACGTCGAACAATAATGGTCAGTGTGCTATTTTCAAGATTAAAAAAGCAACGTCGTACTTGATGCGATCTACAAGAAAGGCAGCATCATTAAGTAATATTAATTTGGCCAAATCTAAAGATGAGTTGATATTGCCAAGACCTGAAAAGGAATACACCCCATGGTCAGAAAGATTAGAACAGAGGAATGAAAAAATATCCCGAGAGTTGGCTTCAAAGGAAATTTCCGTTGAGGAAATTGCTACACCAGAAGTTGAAGAAGTTGCCACCGTGGAGAAACCACGGATATTGTTTAGTGTACCGTTTAGACAGCAGTTGTTGGCAAACACGAGAATTACAAATCATGAGGGCAATGTACAGGAAGGTGGCAATGCAGAACTTAACGGTGATATGGATGTCGATGATAAACCTACTTCTTCCACCATACAAGAGCCTACACCTGTTGCAAGTGAAGATGATGCTGATTCAGCAGGACACGAGATTCCTATTCCTGTTGTTCCAGAATTAATGGCAACCATAGAAAAGACAATTGATGAAAAATTGAAACCGATAATCAAAGAAGTTGGAGCTAGTAATGTCAACACAGAGAAATTGTTGGAGAAAGTATTACCTGTTGAAGAAAAACATGAGGAAGTTAGTACTACTGCTCCAAAGGTGGTCAAGAAGTTGTCGTTTGCTGATTATAAGAAAATGAAATAGAGAGCTTTATTTTGTAGCTTTTAATGAATACACATAATAATAAAAGTAAATTCCAATGCCTTACACTAGATACACTATTTTTTTTTTTGTTTTTTAAAGCCCGTTTATATATTGTAATCGAAACAAAAGAAACATATAAAAATAAAAATAAAAAGTAAAAACCCTTAGAAACCCCTTAATTATATAGAAATTAAAAATTAAAATTAAAAAAAAAAGAAAATATTTCGACTTAATGATCAGAAACAATATCAAACCATGTAATAAAGCACCATAAATTAAAGTTATCTTATTATGTGTGTGTGTGTGTGTGCCTTTAAGATAACGATAACCACGGTGATTACAAGGTTTCAATTGTTATTAGACTTATTTCTCATTGGAGCTAACCAATTTATTGGAAGCAGTTTCATCCACAATTTCATCTTCACCGAATTTTTGTTGTTTAAGCTTGGTAAACAATTCATGTTTTTCAGCAGCAGATAATTCAAGCTTCTTCTTACCTTTGATATGGTACATTGGATTCAATTGGATCAAAGTCAAGTTCTTAGTGAATGGCAAGTGTCCGTGTCTTTCTTCATAAACCATTAATAACAAAACACAAATGATGAAAATCCAATAGACGTTATATGAAATAACAGAACCGTAGGTTGCTGAATTTTGCCATCCCAACAAGGCGTTAAAGATATCCCAACCGTTATCGGTTTCTGGGTTACAACAATTAACGTGCCAAACTGATTGGTTGATATCATAAGTACCTGGACCAGAACCGTTTTCAGAAGCATCACCACCAGTAGCTTGGTTGTACTTGTAGGTTTGGAAATACCAAACACCTCTGGAGAATAAACCAGCAGCAATCAAGTATAAGATACAGGTGGAAATAATCAAGAAAATTTGAAGAGACAAATTCGAACCAAAGTAGTATAAAAGAAGACCCACAGCGATACCAGCAATCAAACCAATCACCACAGGAAGTGGGAAAGCAGTGGCTTGAGAGTTAAGACCAACACCACCGACGAAAACAATGGCTTCGATACCTTCACGCAACACGGTAATGAATGGAAGAATGAAAAGTGCATATTTCTTGGTAATGTAACCAAGCTTGAATCTATCCAAAGTCTTGTTTGGTTTCTTAACCAATGATTGCGCCAACTTGATTCTCCATTTCTCTTGCATCTTGTTGATTCTCAACATTGGAATACCCATGGCAGTGATCAAAATAGTAGCGATAAGACAGAAAATACCTTCCCATAAATCTTCAGACGAGCCCCAGACATCTCTACCTAAACCGTAGAAAGCACCAATGAAAGCACCACCAAGAACAAGACAGATAAATAAACCTAGCGCTGATCCGATCCAAATTTGTTTGTAAAGTTTCTTCTTTAATTTAGCATCACTAGCCAAAGATTGTCTAACAAAGGCAAGAAGAACTGAAATCACAATGATTGCTTCTAAACTTTCTCTAAAGACGATGAAAAAAATTTGGACATTGAAAACTTGAGCCATGCTGTCCCTCTAATTAAATTCTAGCTAAATGTGGATATATAAGTCAAATAAGAAAGAAAGTAAAAATATAAAATTAAAAATTAATTTCTAATAATAATAATAATAAAGGGGGAGACTTAATGAAATCTGAAGAACCAAAAGAAGAAAAAGAAGAAGAGGTGGAACTAGTTACAAAAAAAAAACCACAAGGAATTAAGGCAGATATATATAGTAGTCTAGAAGAATTGAAAAAATTTCGCAATTCACTTTAAATTTACACAGGACAAGCTTCTCGGAAAATGTATTTTTCTTAACTTTGGTAACTTTTTATTAATTCTTGGTAATGCCAAACGAGTAGTAGTAATAGCCGTGTACTCTCTAAGGATATTGGCTACCTAGACATGGTGCTAACTACAATCCTAGAGAGTACCATCCTGATTGATAATCATCAATAGCAATGTTTCCCGCCCTCAATTTAGTAAATTTTAATAAAAAAACAATTTGGTAATTTAATTACATCACGTAATCCCTTAAATTAATAGTTCGTACGGCCAATAAAGATTTAGTACATGTGGTACAAAATATGTTCCATTTCGACCGAAATACGCAAAGTACTCGAATGTGATTGGTTGTTTCTTTGATTTTGAGCGTCTCTACGGCTCAAACGACATTCTTCTGATCAAATAGATTGGAATTTTCTCGCTCTTTGTGGCATGTAATACAAACAGTTTCCTGTACATAGATGACCTTTCAACCAATTAAATTTTGTCAATGGGTGCCAAGAAAAATATTGATCAGATTAGTATTTTTTTGAACGCCACACGAAAATTACTGTACTAATCAAAAAAAAATACTGTTTTCCTTAATGTCTAATGTCGCTTTGTAAATAAGTCTCAGATGAAAATTGATCAACTGTAAATCATTGGCTGCTTACCCTATGACGTGTAATTCGTTTAGGTCTCTTTTTGTAAAGGATTGGTCGCAATTCTAACTATTGGTAAACGCTTTTAATTGGTTTCGAGTTGAAGGAATGTATAATTGAAATGTAACATCACCCATGTTACATTGTTGCTTCATTCTCCCTCATCCTCAAAAACCCTGTTAGATAATTGTGGAAGCATGGTTTCACACTTTAGTAATCGTTTCTTTAAGCTCGTAATTTTTTTTGTTAGCTTTTTCTTGTGTGTATTTCTGATCGCAGCAAATTCATGCCCTGGGTTAGGCCAAAAGACGTCTCACATTTTCAATTCGCATGGGAAGACTGAAATTGCTTAATATTGTTCAATGGTTGCGAAAGCATAACTAAATAGTATCAACAAACAAATGAAACAAAATGTCACTATCTTTTTCAAAGCTATACATGTATTTTATTTTTTTGAGAGATGGAGCTGTGCTTCTTTCACTCCGCTGCTATTTGCATATATATCATATTGCTAATTATGAAGAGGCTTGTATCCCAAATATCAGCTATTCGAGGTCAATTACGTCCACGAAGAATAATATCAAATAAAAAACAAGGAATCATCATTCCGTACGATCAAATTCCTACGGTATATCTTCCAAGTTATGGAAATGGTAAAATAGATGACGATTTATGTTCAGCCAGTTTTGATCACGAAAAGTTCTTTATGCAATTGAGTAAAGAGTCTATACCGTTGTTATTAAATGTGTTCAATGTTTTGCAAGACATCACTAAGAATGGTGAGAAATTTGCTTACGAAGAAGGCATAAAATTGGAATTCCATAACCAACTAGAGTCCTTACTAAACTCATTACCGTTTGTGCAACAGAATTTTTACGACCACACAAATTTGCTGGTGATCAAGATGTTATTTGATGACTTGAAATGGACAAGAAATGTGATAACCATTACCAATTTATTGGTGTTGGAAAGTAGTGATAGTTTCAAAATACCTATTCGAAGATACTTCCAAGAGATATGGAAACTTCAATTGGCTGGTGGGGCCGAACATTTTCTTAGAGATGTGTTTTCTGCTGTTCTAAAGATTTGGGAAATTCGAGTTGTTGATGCTACAATAAAGGGTAAGTAGATTTTCCGTTTTTCTTCTTTGACCTTTTTTTTTTTTTGTGTGTTTTATTTTTCTTTTTGCAAGTAAGAATAAATGATTTGGGTTTCTAGTTGAAGGTTATGTCATCTAATTTCTAATTTGATTAAATTTTTCAGCAAATTCTGACAGAAAAAAAAACTACTAAAAAAAAATAGGAGCACGTGACAGTGACACAAAACGCGAAGTTGTTACACAATCTCAATAGAAAAGAAAAAAACTGCTTGCGTTATCATCCCACTTTGGAGTTGTTGAAAAGTTTAGTCCAGCAACATGTACACCCACCCACCCACGTACACCTTGCACACAGATTTATAGACTACAAAGTTATAATTGGACCATAACTAACTTCATAAATGGAAGTTTAAAAATGGTAAACAATCAACTCATATTAAATCAAATGATTCAATTATATTTCAGTTAATTTAAATAGAAGCAAGAGATTGTAGTAATAATAATAATATTTTATTTTAATGAAGATGATGATGTTGTTGATGTTATTGTTGTTGTTGTGGTTGCAGTGTTGATCCTTATAATTTCGTAACGACAAAAAAATAACAAACAAAAGAACGAAAACATAAAAAAAAACTATAAAAAAAAAATAAATTACGTTGGTCTAATTTGAAGACTAATTCAGTTGGTTTTTGGATAAACTTGGAAGCTGGTTATGATAGCTAAGATTTTTTTTTTTTTTTGGTGTTTTTTGGTTTAGTTTTTTACGGAGACGTATCCGGTGATGACTTGCAAGCATTCAACAACTAAATCTCAAGTGAACTCCATAACCAATTCGTTGGAAAGAGTCTTTTCATTTTTGTTACCTCTATTTGAAAAATGGTTTAATCTCCCCCCTCTCGGTGAAAAACAAGAAATCCAATAAATCATGTAACTTTATCAAAAACTGTAAACTCTATATTCGACCTCTTAAATAATTTATTAAACTTGACTCAAGGCACATATATCTACGTTACATTCAATCCAAAAAGCTTATGCGCCCCAACGCATGGGAAGGAGTGTTACATACATCTCATTAAAATAATAAGGCAATCTCCACTAGGAATAATAATATCGGGAACTCTAATGTAACTGAAGCTTTTCCCAATATGTAGCTCAACTAAACCAAACCAAACCTAAGACAACCAAACCAAAAACAAAAACAAAAATTAAAAATAAAGAAAATAAAATAAAAAATAAAAAAAAAATAATATTCGCGATTTTATTATTTTTCTGTGCTGGTTGCGATATCTGTAATAATCCAAGGCGCACAATTGCAGATCTCAGATCTCACATAATGAGATGTCAGCGTTCTTCGATGAGATTTGCATTGCATTTACAAGAACTCTATTGCAACAAAGCATAAAAGGGAAAAAAAACAAGAACTATCAAGAGCCCTATTGTTCTAGTAATTGTTATTGTTATGTTAATGGTTAGGGGGTGGGGGCATTGATCCATTTTGGGAAGAAAACAAGTAATTTTTAGAGTTGCATTGCTTGTCATCATCAACAAGAATTATTTTGTTCTATTGTTTCTTGGGACTAAAAAAAAAAAAATAGAGATTTTGTGCAATACGTTTCTGGTAATAACAAAATTGCACAAAAATAAACAAGTTGAGAAAAACAAAATAAAATTCAATACTGCAATTTTTTGTCCAATTGCAAACTTCGACTTCCCCTTGCTTAAGGATCACTGGTATCTAAGTATTTAAAAAGCAAGTAAAATCCCCCCAAAAAATGTCTTTTTTTTTTCAATTAATTTCCTGATTCCAACTCTTTAGTTAGATACCAATACCATTTATCATACAATGAAATTCTCATATATCTTATACACATGTGCTACCATACTAGCTGCTGTCGATGCTGCAATCATAACTGAGTATTTCACTGCTCCAACAGAAACTGTTTGGTTTACTCATACTCTTCAATCGGTCTTTACTACAAAAACACAAATAGCTACTGTCTTTAGTGCTCCACCAAACTACGGTCATACTACTGCTACCTTGTCGTCTTCGGTCGGTACACCAGCAACTTCCTCAGTCACAACTACTAGTTCTACTGGTACCTCCTCAACAACACCAGTTTCTACCACCTCTTCTTCTACAACTCCAACTTCCACAACTTCCACAACTTCCACAACCCCAACTTCCACAAGTTCCACAAGTTCCACAAGTTCTACCAGTTCTACCAGTTCTACAAGCTCTACAAGTTCAACTACCTCTACTACCCCAACTACTTCAACTACCCCAACCACTTCAAGTACCTCTACCACCTCAAGTTCTACTACTACTTCAAGTTCTACTACCGCTACCCAAGATCAACCAACTGAAGATGTCCAATTTGCTAACGATATTTTAGCTGCTCACAACCATTATAGACAATTACATCAAGTTGGTGACTTGGTTTGGAACGATACTTTATACCAATTTGCTAAAAACTACGTCAACACTGCTTTTGACTGTGCCGCTCTTGATCTTCAACACAGTAACTACCCACCATATGGTGAAAACTTGGCTGCTGGTTATGTTGGTGGAAGCTCCCCAGTTGTTGATGGATGGTACGGTGGTGAAATCGACTTGGTTGAATCTTGGGATCCAATCACATACTCTCAAGCAACTGGTCATTTGACTCAATTGCTTTGGAAAAGTACCACTCAAATTGGATGTGCTAGATTCAATTGTACCGACCCTAACATTAGTCCAAACTGGAGACAAATTACTCAATGTAACTACTACCCAAGAGGTAATATCATTGGTACTAATTCAACTAGTGGAAACACTTACTTCGTTGACAACGTTCTCCCAGCTTTAAGTTAGAAGGAGAAATCTAATTTAGTTTTAGTTTGTATTTTTTTTTTATTTCATATGTATTTAATACACTATTTTTTATTTTGTTTTATCACGGTTTGCATGAAATTTTAGATTCGTATCAAGAAAAAAAAAAACAATAGTCCAAGAAAAAGAAATCCATATAATTCTTATTTACTTAAAGTAAAATTTTAATAATAGTAATCCAACACTTTCTTCTTCTCTTCCTCCTCCTCCCCCTCCTCCCTAATTTAGCTGGGTGGAGATATAGTTCCCACGCAAATGCATGTTTTATTTATTTTTATTTTTATTTACCTGTTTTTGTAACTACAATAACTCGAATGGGACGTGCCCATATGTCTAACTTTTTTAGTGGTGCTTAACCACTATACGCCTTTGAGCAATCTAGATTGTTAGTTTTCTTTTTATAATTGTATTCTTGGTTAAATCTTATTTGGTTCTTATGGTTTGTAAATTTAAGATATTTAACTACATTTACATATACTAACACGTTTATTATTCATACTACATTTATTACTAATGGCACTGGTTATTGTTTGTCCATGGGCCATAGAGTTTATACAACAGAACCTTGAGAGTCAAGAAATTGCAACATCATAAATATTAACCTATTAGATTACAGTATAATACCATCCGCCCTAGAAAGTATACAAGTTGACACAAAAAAAAACATAAAAATTAATTTTATTTTTTTTTAAAAAAAAAGAAAAACGAGTTGTATATGAAATTAATATTACTAATTACTAATTACCTATACAAATTTAGTTTTTCAAGACGTCAGCGAATTGACCTTTAGATGGCTTAGCTTTAGTTTTTT
>JAKTVF010000437.1:0-10646 GCA_030557055.1 Candida tetrigidarum | reverse complement strand
TTTGAAGATGTTAAAACTACTGACCGTTCCATGATCTGGAACTCCGACTTGGTTGAAACCTTGGAATTGCAAAACTTGTTGACCTGTGCTTCTCAAACCGCCGTGTCTGCTGCTGCTAGAACAGAATCCAGAGGTGCTCATTCTCGTGATGATTTCCCAGATAGAGATGATACCAACTGGAGAAAACACACCTTGTCCTACCAAGAAAAATTCGGTGGTCCAGTTAAATTGGATTACAGAGATGTTATCAAGACCACTTTGGATGAAAACGACTGTAAACCAGTTCCTCCAGCCAAGAGAGTCTATTAGAACAATGGAGTCAGCCTTTTATTTATAGTATGTGTATAGTCATATGAATCAAGTGATTAGATCATAAAAAAGAAACAAAAACTAAATCAATTTGCATCTAAAGACATCTAGATATTTTGGCTATCCACTCACGTGGTGGTTTCGTACACATCGCTCGTTGCCAGCAATCTGTCATTTTGACCGTTATTATTGCTGTTCTTTTTTGTCTGGAACTGTTTGAAACCCCTTTTTTCTAGAAATGTTGTCTGTATAAACTGTAATTGCTGCCTAGAGATCAAAAACATCGTCGTCTCACTCGAACAAGTATTTCTTTTTACCTATTGTCATGAATTAATAAACTCCGACAAACAATACAATACAATACAATACAATAAATAATAATTCAACATAAAACACTGCATCTACATTACATTTTATACCTCATGTAAGATTTTACTAATAACATTCACTTTCGTCACAGCACATTTTCTTGACCTTTTTTTTTATTATTATTATTGTTACGATTCTGGGCTTGTTGTAACGTTACTGTAACAATATTGTACAGCAAGCAAACTATCGCCGACACATTTATTATTATTATTTTGGGGGAGGAGTGGTACTGCATACAAGAAAATTGTTCTCGAATTTATGATGTCATTTCGGGACAGAAAATCTAGAAAAGAGTGACAAGGGAGAGAACAAAGAGTTAATTTTTTTTTTTTAAAACCCCTTTTTAGTTTATTTGTTTATTTCAACTAATTGTATATGGACGATATAACCAATTCAGGTAATTCCGGCCAAACCGACTTTCGCCAATTGGTTATTACTAATATATTATTCAACTTGAGAGCAATGTAAAACGTACATTTCTATATAGTTCCAAAGGAGAATTCATGATGTCTGTGATTCTCTCTCTCTCTTTTACCCCCCTTTGCCCCACACTTTATTTACACCATGTAATTTATTAGAACATATAGTATGTATTTTGTTAATGCTCGCATGAGATGAATATCGGGGAATACAACGTAATTATTAGCGAGTCGGAAGTTGTCACATAGTTGCTTTTCTATTTTTTTTTTTTTTTTTATTTATTTATTCTAGCAAAGAAAAACTATAAATAAGACAAGAAATCTTCTTATTCCAAAATTTCTTAAAAAAATGATTCCGGCTTATAGAAACCTTATTATTACAAAAGTCAGATTTGACAAAATATCTATTGCAACAAGACGATTATCTCAAACACACCAACATTTACAAAACAATACTAACATGAGTTCATCTAAAGAAGTTATTTCCTATACCAATGCCGCTTTGGGTCCATTGCCAACCAAGGCACCAACATTACCAGATAACATATTAGATGCTTTTTCATTAAAAGGTAAAGTTGCTTCCATCACCGGTTCCTCAGGAGGAATTGGGTGGGCACTTGCCGAAGGATTTGCCCAAGCCGGTGCCGATGTTGCCATCTGGTACAATTCCCATCCAGCTGATGACAAAGCCAAACATTTAACTGAAAAATACGGTGTTCGTTCCAAAGCTTATAAATGTAACATCACCGATCCAAACCACGTTGAACAAGTCGTGCAACAAATTGAAAAAGATTTCGGTACCATTGATATTTTTGTTGCTAATGCCGGTATTGCCTGGACCGATGGACCAGCAATCGAAGTTAAAGGAGTTGATAAATGGAATAAATTGGTTGATGATGATCTTAACAGTGCCTATTATTGTGCTCATGCCGTGGGACCAATTTTCAAAAAGAAAGGTAAAGGTTCATTTATTTTCACTGCCAGTATGTCTGCATCTATTGTGAATGTACCACAATTACAAGCTGCTTATAATGCCGCTAAAGCAGGGGTTAAACATTTATCTAAATCTTTGGCTGTGGAATGGGCTCCATTTGCCAGAGTCAACTCTGTTTCCCCAGGTTATATTGCTACCAAGTTGAGTGCATTTGCTGATCCTGATGTTAAAGCTAAATGGTTACAATTGACTCCATTGGGTAGAGAAGGTAACCCAAGAGAATTGGTCGGTGCCTATTTGTACTTGGCTTCTGATGCTTCTACATTCACCACTGGTGCTGATTTCAACATTGATGGTGGTTACACTGTTGTTTAGAATATGAAGTTAGATATTTAGAATTATATACATATAGTTATACAGTTATAAATGATGTTTTGATGTTAATTATTATTATATTTATTGTTGTCTAATTGTCTTATTGTCTTATTGTTACTATTTTTCAAATTATTGTATTTTTGCAACATGTTTTTTTGGTACTGTCACAAGGCAATTAAAACTCCGCGAGTTTGTTGCCGTTCGATTTTTTTTTTTTTTTTTCGCACCGAAATCTCCCGAGACAAGATCTCGCCGGATCCTACTCTGTGTCCCCCAACCTCTCCCCCCCTTTTTTGGTGTGTTCCCCAGAAGGCAATTCTTTAAATCTGTATATAAGAACGTCGACACTTTTCAAATCGGATTGTTCCAATTGTGATCTCAAAACTATAAATACTGGACCTGATCGCACACCTCCCCCTCTCTCATCACATCCATTACCAGTTCACATACTTTTTTTTTTTTCATTTACTCCTCCCCCCACGAACAAGTTCATAACCATTTTCCCATAAAACATTATCCACACACACACACTACACATTACACACATTAAATTAGACATTATGAGTAACTCTAACGGTACTAACGGTAAAGAAATCACCTCCTATATTAACCCTGCTGTTGGTCCATTACCAACCAAGCCACCAACCTTACCTCATCATGCACTTGAATTATTCTCACTTAAAGGTAAAGTTGCCGCAGTCACTGGATCATCTGGTGGTATTGGTTGGGCCGTTGCCGAAGCTTATGCCCAAGCCGGAGCTGATGTTGCTATCTGGTATAACTCCAACCCAGCCGATGCTAAAGCCGAGCATTTAATTGAAACTTATGGTGTTCGTGCTAAGGCATATAAATGTAATATTGGTGATGCTAATGATGTTGAAAAAACCATCAAACAAATCGAAGCTGATTTTGGAACCATTGATGTCTTCGTGGCTAATGCTGGTATTGCCTGGACTCATGGCCCTGAACTTGATGTTGAAGGATATGATAAATGGAAGAAAATCATTGATTGTGATTTGAATGGTGTTTATTATTGTGCCCATACCGTGGGGAAGATTTTCCGTGAAAAAGGTTCTGGTAGTTTGATTATTACTTCTTCAATGTCAGGATCAATTGTTAATGTTCCTCAATTACAAGCTCCTTATAATACTGCCAAGGCTGCTTGTACTCATTTGGCTAAATGTTTGGCCGTTGAATGGGCTCCATTTGCTAGAGTTAATGCTATTTCTCCTGGTTATATTGCCACTGATATTTCTGAATTTGCTGATAGTACCATCAAGGAAAAATGGTGGCAATTCACTCCTTTGGGTAGAGAAGGTTTACCACAAGAATTGGTTGGGGCTTATTTATACTTGGCATCAAATGCTTCTACTTATACAACAGGTGCTAACATTGCTGTTGATGGTGGTTACACTTTACCATAGAATGTATTTATATGTATAAATAAATAAATCAGGAAAAAGATAAAGACTTTTATATATATTGTTTTAAATGTATTCGTCGTAAGAGTATACAAACTGAGTGTGATACGGCTACCTTAGAATATAACATCGTCTTCTTTTTCTTGAAGAATATCTGCGTCTTTTACATCAGCTCTAATATCCAAAGCTTCAACTTCATGCTGGATTTCCCTTTCATTAGTTTCACCTTCAGCAAGGGCCAATTTCAAATTATCTTCAGCTTCTGCCGCCGCCGCAGCTTCTTGTTTCTTTTCTTGGACTTTTTTCAATCGATAAAATTCTTCACGATCCATTTCATCAAGTTCACCATTAATATAAGCGATTGTGTTTTCAGTTCTTGGGATAATGACATGTTCAATGGCATTAACTCTTCTATTTGTGATCTTGATAACTTCATCCAAGATAATAAATGCTGTTTGTAAAGAAGCCAATTCAACCAAAGTTTCCACCGCTTTAGTATAAATCAATTTCGCCTTCTGCACTTGTTGTCCACCTCTTGCAAGAGCAGTCAATTTGAAATCATTGACATCTTCATTAATATGGCTTTCAAAAGTAGGCAAGAAAACACCAGAAACATTTTCTTGTTTGGCTTTAATTTGGAATCTTGCTTTAGATACGGATTCTTGAACTTGATATGAAATATTATCACCCGTGGCATATTGAACTTCAGCTAATGAGAAAGCAGCAGTTTGCATAACTCTACCCATTTTTCTTTTGGCTTCATCGATTCTTTGAGTTATATCTCTGAATCTTTTGGTTAATGCTTCAGATTTTCTCTTCAATAATGAATGTCCTTGTTGAGCTCCTTTCAATTTACTCTTCATAACTCCTAGAGTCATACGAGTTGGGAAAACTTGTTCACGATTACCTGCACCTGACATAGTTTACTGTGTGTATGAAGATGTGTAAGGGTATGATGTGATGAGATGTATTTAGGGGATTCAATTGATGGACGAATTTAGGGTTTATCGTGGTGTTCAGGAGTAATTTAATATTGCTTGTCTTTTTCGTTGATTATTTTTTTTTTTTTTTCTGGTTGTTTGTTTTGAGTGTGGAATTAGATTAGTGCGATTGAAGGTTTTTAATTTTTTTTTTTTTTTTCAATAATAAACTAAGAAATGTCTTGCAACTGATGACTATAGAGATGGGAATGAGTTTTGACTTAGATAAGTTGATAGGCAAAGAAGATATATCATATGAAGAATCTATTTTACGAGATCCACATCAGAGTTCAACATGGTTATCATATTACAATTTCAAGGTGAATTCCCTGTTTGATAATAAATTATTCATTTTATATCGTGGAGTCAATGCCATGCCAGATTGTAAAGAATTATGGCTGGAACTAATAGAATTGATCCTCCTAGACTCATCAAGTATTCATCCACATAGTGTTATTGAAATTTTTGAGAAATGTTTGATACAGCTCCTGAAGGATAAATCCATATGGGTGCAATATTTACAATATTTATTACAACATCAGCCACACGAGATAACCAAGATCAGACGGACGTTTAATGAATGTCTTCAGAATATACCAATAGTTGATCACAAAGATATCTGGCCAATGTATTTGGAATTCGCTGATCACGTGGGTGGAATAACAGGAGTCAAAACGTATTTGAAGTACATGGAATATTTAGATCCATCAATAATCAAAGGTGAATCATCAACTGGGGGGATGACTATGAATATGAACATGAATGAGATAATCGATAAACTAAGAGATTTTGATGATGTGGAAGAGTGCAAGAAGTTATATCAGAGAATAATTGAAAACCCAAATGAATATCTGAATTTACCGAAATCGGTAGTGCAGAATTTATTCGATTATATTGATTTGCTAATAAGGACTCTCCCAATGGAGGAGGACGAAAGTAACTTCTTTGAAGATGTTATTGAAAGAGCCATGATTGAATATCCTGATCAGCTAGGAAAATTATACCTCAAGATTACTGAATATTTCAAGAGGAATAACACCAATAAGAAAAATGTTGAGAAAATCAGATATTATTACAACAAGGGGATACTACAATGCATGACATTACAAGACTTTATCTTGATATATGATAATTATCTTGAATTTGAAGAAGGTCAGTTAGTTCAATTTGTTAAGAACGACCCTGAGTCGAAGATCTTACCATTATATATGGATGATTTTGAAAAATTGATAAACAACAGGAAACAATTACTCAATGACACACTATTACGACAAAATATCAATAATCTAGACGCATGGTTTGTTCGATTTGATATAGTTAAAGATGATCTCAACAAGTTAATTCAAACATTAACCGATGCCATACGTTCAATAAACCCATTGAAAGTGACCACACTTAAAGATCATAAATTGAGTGAAATTTGGATGAAATATATTGATATATATGCCAGTCGACAAGATTTCAAAACGGCCAATTTGATCTATTCCAAAGCGGTTTTGTCACAATATAAGAATCCGGATGAATTAGCTGATTTATATATCAATTGGTGTGAAATGTTACTTGGATGTGATGAGTTCCCTGAAAATCAATCATTAGAAATATTACAAGATGTGTTGGATAAGAAATATGATGAGAATAATAAAACCGTACAGAATAAACTTATCAAATCCAAAAAATTACAAGATTTTTACAATGATTTGGTTGAATCCTTCAAGATGTGATTCTCCCATCAAAGGAATACGTACCACCTATGTATTTTTATTTTGTGTATTTGTTAATATTTTGGGTTCCTGTATCAGTAGACAATGTATGGGCCAAAATCTAAAACCCTTCAAACATCGTCAATTTCATCAAGCATTTTGACATTGCTCTTCAATATAGAAAATAAAAAAGTCTGGGCAAGGATTAACTGGGTACTGCTGCTGATACCTATCTCTATTGATCATCGTTCGTATATCATATGGTGTGATATACGGTTTTGATACTGTATATTGAGTTATGAATTTTCTATTTTGCTGAGAATAAAGTAAACAAAGGAAAAAGGTTGAATAATTTCATCTTTCACAGCTCAGGCGTGTATTCTTGCATCTTACATTAATCACACCTGCATATAAAAACCTCGGACAAAATGGGATCACGATTTTGTGTAAATTTCGGGTGTTTTTTTTTGAGTTTGAGTTTTCTTCAATTTCGTTCCTTCGAGGATGGAATTTTCTTACATAGAAAACATAGTTTTAGAAAAAGAAAAGACGTCGTAAGTTGTCGTGGTTGAAAATTTCAAAGGCGAGTAAGAATAAGAGAAAAAGAAGCCAGGGCGGTTAACGGATATAGAAGGGGATGAATGATGAGGGATGTGTTTGTGTGTGTGTGTGGAGTTGATGATTAAAGGGGGGATAGAAGTTATTTTTAGTAAGTATGATTTCTTTTTTTATTCTTGTCTGCTTATTCCTTGGTTACATCCTGGTAATTACATTATCGAGAGACATTCGTATGATGGCAAACTGTGGTTATAATTGTTTTATTATTATTCGTTTGTGTGTAGAATATATAGGGGGGTCAGAATTAGAAGTAGAATTACAGAGGGACAGAGGGAAGATCGGGAAATTATGCAGTTATTTCCAATCTGTTTGTTTATGTTGACTTCAATCTTAACATTCCTAGATCTCCCGTGTGTCTAGTAAACAACAATAGTACTTTCTATAATTGATAGGAGATATGTCGACAAGTCCAAATTGTAGAGTGAGCGAAAACTAAACAAAAAAAAAATCGGGGTAATCGGTAGTCACCCCATCCCTTGTTACAACAATAATATATTATTATTATTATCACCGGTTGCGATTGTTTTAATTAATATAACTTGATTGCTGTTGGAGATAAAAAAACCATCCCTTGATTTTTCTTTTGCATTTACAAAATTACTAATAATGTAGATAATGTATGTATCCTGTATATAATTGTGAAGTTTCTTTTTTTTCTTTTTGTTCTGTTGTTGTGTCCTCTTTGGGTAATGCAATGGACAAAATCAGTGTATTGATTACATAATCACACAAAAAAAATCACATTGTTGTTTGTAGTTGTTGTGTTTCTTTTGTTTTGTTGTTGTTGAATTTTTTACACTACCCTGAAACATTTTCACCAAAGTGTAATATGTAAAGGAAGGAAACGACTAAATTTATTCAAAACAAACCGGTGGAATAAATTCTCTACAACAGTTGATGATCTACAGTTTCACATTTTCTTTGGTTTTTTTTTTTTTTTTCGTCACTGTCATGAAATACTCAAGGGATCATTTAAAAATAAAAAAAGAGAGGAGGTGCAAGAGGAGTAAGAGTGAGTTAATATCTCATCATCCTTCAATTCATTTAGAAAAGAAGATGAAAATTTCAGGTACTTTTTTTTTTGTTCTATTAATATTATTTTTTGTAATAACCCACACGCATTAGTTGATAGCAAGTAGCAATAATAGTAATAATAAGTAACAGTTAAACCTTTTACAAAAGAGGGAAGGAATATTCCGAGTTGCAGAAACACAGAACAATGGAGAGAGAGAGAGAGAGTAACTAATTTCATTTTGTGTATTCTTTTAGTACAGGTTGTGTTTCTATTATTATATTATATTATGTTGTAACTTTGTGTTTCGTTCTATCTCTTCCTTTACCTTTAGTTAATAATTAAAAAAAAAAAAAAAAAAAATTTCTATACAATACAATGAGTGTGTGCAATGCTGGGTTAATACATAGAGTGTATTGTATATTTAAAACCCAAATTTTCCTATTCCATTATTTCACATTTCCTATTTTTACTTTTCTTTCTTATTTCACTTTATTCTATTCTATTTATATATAGAACAACTCATGTGTCACTTTTTATATTAATTCTTCTTTCATATCTACCTAAACTATACCATTCGCTAATACCCACTCCTATACCCACTCCTACTCCTATACCCACACACACCACGCCTTAATCTCACTACTATATACTCCCAATGTTCGATATAAATCTTAACAACAATAATAACAACTGCAGATCTCCAACCACCAAATCTCAACCTTTCCCACATCCACCTCCTCCAGTTTACCATAGAGCTCAATCAACCACATCTATAAACACCTACCATGGTAATTCAAGTACTTCAACTCTTAATTCAGCCATCGTTTCTACTCCAAAAAGACCAGGTGATTATTATACTGCAAAACTATTAAAAAGAAGATCAGATGCATCTACTACTTCTTCCATAATTCAACAAAATGATAATGCTTCTTTATTCTCCATTCCTTCGTCAATTCATTCTTCAACTACTACTATCCTGCTGCAATTATCTTCTCCAAAACCTCATGTCCAAAGATCTTTCTCCGTCCCTGCCTTAACCACCAACAATAATAACAACAATACTACAACTACTAGTAGTCAACAACTGGGAAAACCTACGCTAAGTAGAACTAAAACTAGATTCATATCAACTGCTGAATCTTTAAAACGGGAAAAATTAAGAAAACAAACGTTTGATGAAGAAGTTGATGATGATGAAATATCAAGTGATGAATCCTCCCTAATATTATTTAATGTCCCCCTTCATAATGACTTAATCACCAAAAACTTATAAATTAATACAACTATCCTTATCATTCACATTCACATATACACATTTTATACATTCTTTCGTTTACAATTTTTTTTTATGGTTTGAATTTTTTATTATTATTACGTTGCCTCCCCATTCGTTAATTGTATTCTATTCTACTACTATCGTTAATACTAATATATATATAAATAAATATAAATAAATAAATACAAATTTGTACATTCATACATAAACATCCCTTAACTATTAAACACCATTTTCTATCCATTCAGGTGTACTCATTTGACTTAATCTACTAACAGTTCTCGAATATGCAAACCCTTCTTCGGAATTCTTTTCAATTCCAACCAAATGATCAAAATCAAATTGACAAGTAATTGCTAAATGTCTATGAGCATCATATAACGCATCGATCAACGTGATGAATCTTCTTAATTCATCTCGTGATTCAATAAACGGTATATCGGTAATTATTATCCCTTCTAATTCCTGGGCTAATGATAAATAATCCCCCGCTGATTTCGGCAGCCCGCAAATTTGTTCAAATGTAAATTGTCCTACTTTTGGAGGATGCGCTTTGGGGACAGTTAATTCTCTTCCCCACACAGATATCTTATAATTCTCCACGGGTTTGATATTCTTTTGTCCAGCGAAATAATCCCACCATTTAGAAATATGTTCTTGTTCTTCAGCAGTCCCCGTGTTACCGAAATAAAATGGTGATCCTAAGGGAGTTGGTGTTTGTGAAGCCATTTTCAATTTTCTATAATCTCTATCACTTAAAAGATAAACCACATTACATTGAGCTTTAATCAATTGAATACACGGGATAAAACTAGCTCTTTGGATCCCATTCAAGTATAATTCATCAGGTGCTCTATTTGACGTAGCAAATAATATAATATGATGTTTCATTAACAAAATCATTAATAATCGTCTTAACAACATCGCATCCGCAACATCATGGACCTGCATCTCATCAAAACACAACACGGTGGATTCATGGGCGATTTCCGCGGCCAACAAGGGAATAACATCAATGTCGGGTTTTTTATGGGCGATTTTCAATTGATGGGATCGTTTATGTAAATTCTGCATGAAGTTATGGAAATGGATTCGGGTCTTGGTTAAATGACTAGGTATCGTATCATAGAATAAATCCATCAACATGGTTTTCCCACATCCTACATCCCCATATAAATAAATCCCTTTCACTGGATTACGTTCAATACTATCAGGATCAAACGGCTGACT
>JAKTVF010000436.1:0-11278 GCA_030557055.1 Candida tetrigidarum | reverse complement strand
ATTCCGATGCAGGCTAAATTTTTTTTTTTTTTTACACCTAATTAAAATTTGTCATTTATCTGCCTGCATAAGCGTACGCGCGTCGTCATTTCAATGTGAAAAAAAAAAAAAAAATAAGTAAATAAATAAATAAAAATATATAGACAAGTAAATATTTATATTTAGAAACAATAACATTTATTTTTCTCCTTTCTTTTGTACAATATAGCGGAGGCGGAGGAATAGTGGAAAGAATGGGACGATATGAATGTAACCATTTATTTACCATAGAAGGTTAAATAAGAAATAAACACCTGATGTTCTTTCTTTTCCCGTCATGGGAAGGTATGAGAGACGATTATATTTTTACCTAAAGGGTTCAAACATTCTGCACCGCCAACAATTCAAGTAAAGTGAGTTTGAGATCTGAAATTCATACCAGTATGTGCAGCTAAGGCTGGTTGAATCACAGTGAAAATTTCAGTAAACCACATGTTATCTGATCCAGTACTTGATTCAAATATTCATTTTTTTTTTGTTTTTGTTCATTAGTTAGCAATTAGCAACGGTGCTGGAAGTTAAACCTCGTTTCGATGGGGTATTTTTTAAAATTTTATGCGTGAAATGCTGGCTCTAAATTTCAAATCGGGTCGAGCCTGCATCAAATTATCAACAAAAAAAAATATTTCTAACTATTTTTTCTCCTGTGATCTCCGTAATTAACCTATTTATTTTATTTAATATTTTTCTTAGCATGGGGAAAATAAATGTTGAAATTATTTCTTGTATCACTGCCTCTCTCCCTCTCTCAGCTGAGAATGTAAGACAAGACCGTCGTTAAGATACTTGCTCTTATTGCATGTACACGTTGGCTTAGTTGTAGACGTGTCTGGTTTTTTGTTTGACCATGTCATGTTGCATGAAAAAAAAATACTCGTGTAGAACTTTCTACTTCAGGTAAAATGATTAGAGTGAGGATTCCCCCATTAACCAATATATTGCTCATTATCAACTACGCCTTCACGCCTTTCAAGACTTTTCTGTATGTTAACGTCATAAAGATTTTCTTTTTCTTTCGCTTGTTTCTTTTTTGGAGTAATTTGACACAAAGTATTATTTCTCTCTCCCTATTCTATTTTTAAAATCACAAATATAGCCATGGTTTTGATATAGTAGTTATTCAATTGAGAACAAAAATGATACCATAATGATTTTGTTATCTAGTTTACATGGTATATTAATACTCTGCTATACACACAGACTCTATAAAAGTAATAAAACCGTTGCTATCAATGTATGAAACCAACTTGCAGGGTTTTGTGAACATAAATTAGCCCCTGCTGTAGAGGTACTAGCGTTTGTGTCGCTGCTACTGCTGCTACTGCTGCCACTACTGCTGCTACTACTGCTGCTGCTAGTAGGATGCATAGTGTGATTTGACGCACTAAACTCTTGAATATCCTCTTCTAAGGTATAACGAACAGGTGCTACTGAAATATTCAAATCGTCCAAATCGTAAACAAGGTAAATGTTCCGTAGGATATCGAATCCAAATAGTAACCCACCACCAACAACTGAGCTGCTCATAATCCCCAAGTAGCATTTATCTTCATGTTTAACTACAAAATCTTCAACAGGAATAGCAAAATCTATGTCGCCAACTGTAAAATTAAAAGACCGTCCTGTAACAGAACAATCTATTTCGTATGCGGATTCTTTTCTGCTGTATGTTCCTTTCAATGCCTCTCCGAATTCTTCTATCCAAACTTCAGGTAGTATAGAAAACGTAGACCCTGTATCAAAAAGCACAGAATAATTGCTATCTTGGTATGTCACATTAATAGAAAGATGATTTTCGGCTGTCAACGGAGCTGTATATAAATTCCCTTCATATTTGGCATGATCAATAGCACCAAATAGGATACTCCCACCAATTGCATTTGATGAGTTCAAGTAAACTGAATACGCTACTTTGTTAATCAAGTTTTGATTGCGTAATTCTATTGGGAAATTGTCATATCCATCGGCAATACCAATTCCTAATATTCCATCAGATACACTGGTTTGGTCAACAACGGCTAATCTCAATTGGTTGATGGTAGCATTGCCAAATCGAACATCGTCTCGACCCCATTTCCCACTAGCTGCTGATCTATCAGTATATCCTATAAAGAATGCTTGGTCCAAATTCTTAAATGTCGTTGAATCAGCAGAATTAAAAGTCCCATTTGCTGTACATGTATAGTCTTCGTCAACATCGTTGAAAATATCGGGGAGTGTGGCTGAGCCATCGACATGAAAATCCGCAACAGTAAAACATTGTACATCATTGTCCATAACCCATAAATCAGCTGAACCGGTGTCAACAAACACTGTCACATTATCTTCATTTGAACCTATTCGTAGGTTGGTGGTATATATGTTTTGGTTGTTGAAAATAGTTAGGGATTCTTGGAGCCGCTTGGAATGACGCAGACCCAATGGTAGTTGTTGTTGGTGTACTTCAAAGTCTACTTTTAATAAGGAACATCCCAAAGACGTAAACAATGCAATCAATATCAAGGACTGAATCATTATACGCCGTTGAAAGAACAGGAAAAAGACATTCTTGAACCCTTGAAATTATTCCCACTTGTTCCATGAACTTTTCTTGGAACTCATGAAAACATCATTGATCAATAATGTTGCACAAAAACAAAAACAAAAACAAAAAAGAACCGAATAATCTTGAAATTCTCCGTCAAATAGGTACACGTGTATCGGATTCACATCTCCGATTATACACAATTTAATAAATAAATAAACAAACGTAAATTAACAATTCTATATCGGTCTATAACACCCACATTTACCTCACATATTCTGAATTTGTTCAAATAATTCAACTCTATAGGAAGTTTGATTCAAGTTATCAACCACTGATTTTCTAACATCATCAACCATACTACCATGAGCACACGATGCAATCGCAAGGGGACCTGGCAGTTGTTTGATTTCTTCGGCAATGATATCTTGGAAATCAGGTTTTTGTTCCACAAATTCAATGAATGATAAACTTTTCTTTAAATCTTCAATGTAGTCACGACTTTCTTCGATATCGGAATTCTTTTCTTCTTTTTCTTTCTCATCTTCATCTGTCAATTCAGAAACAAGAGGATGAGTTAAACCAACATCAGGTTGAGTAATGTAGATGATGGTTTTGACTGGCAATTCCTTCAATTTGAGTAATTCTTGGTAAAACCATTCCAAAGATTGGTAATGACGAAGAACCCAATATAATTTGATATTACGTTTTTCACCAAATTTCTTAGCAATATCAGTGGCTTCATAGTAAATACCTGGAATACCATTACCACCAGCAACAAAAACACTATTTTCAAATCTATCAATTGGTGTTCTAGAACCATATGGACCTTCAATGGAAACTTTAATTTGAGCCGTTTGATCGGGTTGTTGTGACAAATATTGATATAATCCATGAGTTATGCCTCCTTTAACCTTGATGTAGAAAGTAATGGTATTGGCTTCAATAGCTGAATCAACGATAGTGAAAGGATGTGATTGCCAGAAACACGTTGGTCTTATAAAATGAATAAACGCATGACACCCTGGGAATGGTGCCCACCAACTTGGTCTTTGAACAGAAACCCTAATGGTTTCATTAGCAATCAACTGTACTGTAGCTGGTTTTAAACCGAAGGAAACCAATCTAGCTATTCTTGCAACACGGTCAAATGCCCAAATGGCTACTGTTGCAATCACAAACATTTCGAAACCTGGATCATCAGTATGTACCCAAAGTCCACACAAAATGAAAAAAGCCAAGATGATATGGATACCAAGGAAGATTTCGTAGTTTCTTCTTCTAAAGAAGATTAAACTTTGGAAAACTATAAGACCCATACCAATCACAGCAATATAACCCCATCTAACAAAATCTTCATCGTTTCTGGCGTGGTATTTTCCATTACCATAACCATTATAAGTCATACCAACTGCATGACAAATCCCAAGAATCAAGTTGACACGATTCATCCATTTATGAAGATAGACAAAACGAGTATATGGCCAACCACTAACCCATTGCAAAAAGTTGTTTCTTCCAGCAAACAATATAGCTGGTGGTAAGAGCCAAAGACATATGATACCCGTACGATCAGCAATTTTTCTACCTAATTCACTAGATCTTTGTGGCCAAATAAAGTTTGGCGTCACATGGACATAATTTGTCAAGTTCATGACAAAAGCCATTATGACCCATCCAACAACCATTATGGTTTCTAATCTAGTTGGGAAAAAGAATACAAAATAACCAGCAATGGTTTTATGTTGAGCATGTGTCTTCTTGAATAACGCAGGTAAAGTGAAATACCTTCTGTATGCGTTGATTACACCACCTTTCAAGGACTTGACAAAACTTGGGAAAAGGAAATAACTCAAGTTACAAACACCAGATACAAAAATAAGAAAGTACCAGTAACAACCCAAGGCAATACCAAACCAGTGGGAATAGTTGTAATTGTACCATCTGTTGGCAGTGGAATCCCATGCGGCATGAACAGCTTGCAGTTGCAACAAAATTGGTTTATCAAATACTACCTTTTTGTTAAAAGATTTATCAGCACTAGCGTTATAGAAGCCAAAATCTGTAGCATTTTTCAAAGCTGCTAAATAATCCGATTCAGTCAATCCAAAATCCTCACACAGTTTTAAAAACTCTTTTCTGGCATCTTTATGAGGCATCATTTCGATACATTCAGCCATGGTACCCAAAGCCGGTTGATTTTTAACATTACAGTACCCTGCTTTATCAGTATCAGTATCAAAGTAAGTAACTAATGTTTCAAGATATTGTTCACAACCTTGAACAGCAAACTCATTATTGTGGTAGATTTCGAATTCATCAGAAGCACTCACAAAAGTAGTGAAACTAACTATAAGGAAAAACTTGAATGTACTACCCATCATTTCTTTTCTTTGGTTTGTCTTAGTTTAGCCGTGACAGTTGGAAATTATTAAATATCAGTTCAGTATGTACTGGATAAACTAAAAAAAGGGGGTTATTCCAAATGATATATATACAGATATAGTTTTTCATCGAAGGGAGATGTAACACATGTGATGAAGATATACGCAGCCTTGTTGCAACAGTTCCTCTATAAATCATGGCGCATGGCGCTACCTTTGTGTACGAGGTTGATAGCCGCGGTAAAACATTGACCTGCCTTATGGCATGTCGTTCCGAAATATCACTGTGTGGCACTTGCAAGGCTCATCACTACGAGTATCTTTGTTTGTCGTAGTAAGTTATGCATTACCAACATCGTTAACTAATGAAGTACAAAAGGGGCATAACTGTTTCAACTTTTGTGAAACTGAGTCTATCCATGTTTTTAAAATAATGGGAACAAAAAACAGAATTCCTATAGAGTGCTATTTCAATCTAGTGTACAACAAGTAGTGATGATGTAAGAGATGAGGATCAGGATATCAAGTAAGTTGGTGAAGCCTTATCGATCATGCAGGGAAAGTAGACAATTTAAATTGCTTTTACATGTATAATGAAGTCATTACAAATATTAAGCTGTTCCTATTTCAAGCTTTCTCCGTCATATCATTGTATATAAACGGAAATTCAATCAATAAGCCCAGATTTGCATAAAGGCTTCAAGATTTCTTTTATTTTTTGGAATTTGTGTTGTATTTTATATTATTTTTTTTTTTTTTTCATTTAAAAGGCTTTTAAGCCTTCTTGTTATAATAATACAATCTGGCGTTTCAGGAACCAGGTGCATCTCACAACGTTTTTAACAATCGAAGGATCTTACAAGGTATGCACACGTTGTGTAACTTTACCGGTAAGATAATTCCGGTGAATCATCAAACGTTTTGAAAAAAAGGAATTTCTTTTTGATTCATGTAACCTCTACTATATGCCAGGGGGTTTCAATCTAGTTGCAGTCTTAATAGACCTTTGACATCTCTATCATTTGACTTAACTTGTAGTGTCTCTTCCTGACAATAGTTGAGCAGTTTCTTTCTAAGTCAAGAAACTTCCCTAGAGTTAGTTAAAGTTATTAATGTCTTTTTATCATTACCAGAACCCTCCAAAGATATATAATCAACTACATAGTATTAAGGTTCCTCATTTCTTCAATATCGGCAAACTGTTGTTAATAACCGACAATTAAACTATTGCAAATTTCTTTTTTTAAACCTGAAATGACCCTACATTCAAAAAAACAAAAAAGAAATTTTCATCCTGAAATCGGAGTTGATTGTAAGACAATAAAACGTTCCAGTATCTGTTCATCTTGAATTTGTGATTCATACTCAGACTAGGTTTTACAATCGTACTACTACTTGTTAATTAATATTGCTAAAACGTGGGTATCTTGTATTTATCTTAAGCAGTACTCATAGTTAATCAACACGTTTATTTACACTTCATACTTGTTAGGTTAAACACTTATAATCCATAATTGTGAAGCATAGATGCAAAAACATAGACTATTGTTGGCAAATCAGATCAATTTAGAGAATTTTAATTCCAATAGATCTATGACGTAAATGTATGCCTCTTATTTCACTTTCCTAAATCTTACCTTGTAAGTGCAGGAAAATACCTGATATTGTAGCCATGATAAATTGACCCATCCGCTGTCTACACAATCAACAGTACCATATCAGCACCAGTCGTTACAACTCCACTCTCTTGAATGGAAACTACTTGAAATAGAAAATCTCGTGATTTAATAAAACGTGATATTGGCTATGTACAAGAGATTATAACTATTTAATCAGTTTTAAAGAAACTATAATGTAAAACCACATCATCAATGGTATTCATAGATGGATCTTTGGCAAAATCAGGGTCAATAAAGAAGAACACCGGCATGTCGACTTCTTCACCAGGTCCCAAACGTTGTTGTTCAAAACAGAAACATTGGATCTTATCAAAATATCCAGCAACTGGTTCAGGAGTAATTGAATAAGTTGCCATACCTGTTATAGCTTCATTACTTAAATTTTTTGCTCGATAGAATGCAAGTGCCGTCTCCCCTGGTACAACATACACTTCTCTTTGCAATGGGGTGAATTTCCAAGGCAATATACCAGAAGATTGACACGTAAACAGCACTCTGATACGTTTATTGGTATCAACTGGGATTAACTTATCAGGAGTGAATTTGGTACTATCGGTGATTGGAATACCTCCCCATCCAGTACGTTGACAAATGGCACGATAAAGTGGAACTGCTGCAAATGATAATGCCAAAAATAGAACACCCACGGAGATGGAATAATAGATTGCTGTTTTGTTTCTGAACTTTTGTCTTTCCTCTCTTTCTCTATTCAATCGGTCTAACCTATCTCGATGTTCCTGAATGGTCATTTCTCTTGGTTGTTGTGGGATCGCATTGGAAGGATGTTGTTGTTGTTGTTGCTGTGATAATCTGGATACAGTGAACAAAGAGCGTGTCGTCAAAGGCACACAAGTACGCAAAACACTTTGCAGACTTTTGGCTATCCCAATTCTTAATATACTAGAAGATATCCTTAACATTGTAGGTGTGTTTCCCTTTCTATGGATTGAAATCGACTGATATATAATCTGGTGGTGCGAATTTTCCTTTTTAATTTTTTTTTTCACTTATAGTTTGAGTCCTCGTTTACATCACCAATGATTTCTTACCAAACATAAGAAAAATAAATAAAATTTTTTTTGTTCATAAAAATCAAACTCCATCACCCGTGCTAATTCCGAAGTTGCCTTCTATCCTACCCGTTATTTTTTTAACTCAACCCTCCTTACAACCAATAAACCCTTTTTAATATACCTCAACAAATCATGAATAGACTTATATCAAGATCCATAGTGATTCCAAAAAGATCCTTCACAATCAAATTGCCAAATGAAGAACCCGTCAAACCCCATATTTCACAATTTTCCCACGCATTATACAATACACTCATGATATCATTATCGACATTTTTCTTATTAAACATAGTGTATAATAAACTAGAGTACAATGAAGTCGAAGCTAAATTGAAATTGGAATCTGAAGAATTAGAGTCTAAAATACAGTCAATTGTCGATTCAAAAGAACAAGAATTGAAACAAATACAGAATAATAATAAGAGCTGGATAGGCAAGTTGAAATTCTGGTAATAATAATATATAAAGAAAGAAAGATACTACCCCTACATATGTAATACTTATTTGTTTTGTTTAAATCTGGTGGTAAATTGTGCTAATTTTGATGTTTGTGGAGATGTTTCAACACTTCCAGTAGATGTATCTGCAGGTTCTTCTGGTGTTCTTGTACCTAAGATATTGGCAAAGCTTCTTATTGAGCTTGAATGGGCAAGTCCGGTCGAACTAGTATTTCTTTCTGATGTAATAGTTGGAAATCTTTGTAAATTGTTATCCTTCATCTTTTTGATCAAGGACATTCCGTCTTCGAATTTGACACGATCGAATTGTCTCATTCTAAATGACGAATTGGTGGCAAATTCTTCATAGTCTTCCAAATTTAACAAATCAATACACTGTCTTAATTCTGTGAATGTAGTTTCCAAGGCGACATTTCCTCCATTGGCAATATCACCATCGTCTTTCAGTCCATGTAGGTTCTTCATTGATGCTTCCAAATATTGAACATCCAAGTCGAAATTGGCCACAAATGTTCTATTATACACTTTAGCGTCTTTCAACACATTCAAGAAATATTCGGAAACGAAATCATAGGTTCTGAAAAGACCCAATGTACGCAATTGCAGGGGTAAATTACTGAAAATGGAAGTAAACAAATTCTCCAAGAAAAGGGCAAAATCTTTAATGGCAAAGTTGGCTTCGGTGTTTTTCTCCATAGGTAAATAATCATCGTACTCTACCATATCCAATAATTCGTTGATCTTGGTATCCACCATCTTGAAAATAGTACCTTCTGCATGTTTCTTAAGCTGCACAAATGTATCCACTGCATGTAAGGTGAAAGTGTCATTAGCATCTATGTTATGCACTCCCATACCAGTGTGTTTCCTCAACTCGCTATTCACTAATTTGCCAATTTCGTATAAACTGAGTAAATAGTATTCCAAGTTTGTGTAGGTTTGTGCAGTAATTTCCTTGTTGTTCTCATTTCTGTTAATGAATTGTTGGATCTCGTAACCTATACCGTAACCTTTCTCACCACTCAAAACAACTTCAATGACATTGTTCACAATGATGTTGTTCAACTCCCCAATCTCATAGTTGTAATAATCTTCAATAAATCTAAGGATATCCTTGATTAATTTTCGTACGTGGAAACAGAAATGTACATAATCTTCACTGAAGGGGAAAGTCACTGGTAATCCTTTGACATTTGCTGGAACAAAACTAGCATCTTTTTTATACCAGGCATTGGCTATAATACCATTATAACTAGTCTTGTCAGTCACAATCAATGGACGGTAATGGTCGGATTGTATTGAAGCAAGAAATTGTTTTCTAAATGCTTGTACAGTTAATGGCACGTAATATTCTTTCAAGATCATCATCATCACTTCATAAAGCTCACTAACATCATAGTCATTGTTGTCCATAATTTGTAAAAATTCCCCAATAATAGTTTTAAATGAACTTAATTCCGCTATGTCTTTGAAATCTCGATGCTTTAAAAGTTGTATCAACACGGGTTTTAGTTTGGTCATGTATGACATCCATAATTCATTTGCCTGGTTATTTGATCTTAATTGGAATTTAGTGACTAAGTTTAATTGTTTATCTGCCACAAAGAATGCAGCTATTTTTCTCAAATATTCGTACAATTCGTTGTTATCAAACGACACATCTTTTTTACTCACAGATGCAGTGGTAATTGGATATATGACTCTACTATATTTGGTCATCCATTCTTTATAGTAAGCAGTACTCAAGATTTCTAATTCCTGTAATGTCAGATACACTAAAATGGCATCAAATACACTATTCAAATTGATTTGTAAACTTTCATCTTCAAATATGTTATAATTCAATTCTGGTTCTCTGAGGGCAAGTTCCACAGGGGAATTTATCTTGTAAGGCAAGAAAGTTGGACCGTTTTCCTTTTTGATGTTTACCCAATTGTTGTGTAATTCATCCAAGTTGTTATACAACCCACCGGCAATTGCTTGTAATTTTCTTTCCAAATTCAACGATAACCATTTCGATAAATTTTCAAACGACTCGTCTTTCACCATCTTGGTTAAATGTGGTATGGAGTCAACTATTTTCTTTGCAAAACTAAAATTCTCCACTTTCTGGATATGAATATTGATCATTTCATCAATCAATTTCAACGCTGGGAAATATTTCGTCTGTCTGATCAATTCCAATATTTTATTCATCAACTCAAGAACTTGAATACATTCATTCAAAACAATCTGGGTTTCATCGATTCGTTGGCATACTCGTTTGAATTTGACAAATACGGTTTTTCTTGATTTTAACTCGTATGCTGATCTGTTTAATCTAGAACTAATCTGACTGAATTGATTTCTTAAATCATCAGCTTCTTTATGTATATTGTCCACGGTGTCGATTGACGAGTTTATTTCATCCGTTGATTCCATAGATGCAAGATTCAATTCTTCGTCTTTTGACTTGACAATCTCGTTTAATTTGACAATCAAGTCGTTCAACCCATTGGATCTAATGGCATTCTTCATGATGGGTGCTAAACTCTCTAAATAGTCTTCTGAATTCAACGTAGTTTGAAATATATCTTCGTCACGCAATAATAAGTTCTCCAACTGTAAACTATCAACAACTGGTCCGTTGGCCTTTGTAACTGCTTTAGGATTCACTTTACTGCCATTAGACAGTCTGTAGGTATTACCTCCATTGATCTGTGTTGGCGGCATATTTGTGTGTGTGGTGTATGTGTGTTATTGAAATAAAGGTGTATGTGTTGTTATTGTTGTAGACTTGTTTGAAAGTATTGTGAGATTTTCAACACCCTGATAGAAAAAAAAAAATACAAATAAAAAAATGTTGATCTCAAATTTAGACAGTGATTTTTTTTATTTTTTTGCGGTCCCTTATTAAATTCATTAGCTACAAATAAAACAATATACTGGCCATGATTCCCAATCATATTTTAATACTAGGATCACCACATAGTGGTAAATTGAGAGTGTCGAAATTGATGTGTAAAGATGGAGATTTGCCAGAAATCAATGAGGACGAATCGCATAGTGGAGTTATAGTCAAGACCTCCCTAAGTACAAAATATTACTCCATTAAGTTAAACATACTAATAGACGAATATCC
>JAKTVF010000435.1:0-11974 GCA_030557055.1 Candida tetrigidarum | reverse complement strand
TTGGACTCAAACGTGCCATTCACCTTACGAGTTTCCTACGAAGAAAACAGATGGTTCAAAATACAAATGGACAACAACTTGTGTTTCAAGACCGATCAAATTAAGATCCCATTCAACGATATCTTGTTTGGTGTCACTAGTGACGTGTCTTCACATTCACAAGAAAAGTACGAAATACTAGGATTGAAGACGTGGGAAAGAATCACTGAAGATGCCGTTGATGACCATGGCTTGATGCTTGGCGATGAGATCAAGATTGATGTGAAAAACCAGGTTCAAACACAGTCAGGACAAAATCAGGAAGTCAACCCTGGGTACATTCGTGAATCATTAATGGAAAGGGCTCAACGTATTAGACAAGAAATGATACAGAAGCAACAAGAAGAAGAAGCCCGTGCACAACAACAAAGCGGCGGTAGTGCCGATAGTGGATCATTGGATTTGATTCTTTCTAAGTTGAACCAATTGGAAATCAGTGTCGGAACATTAAACAACCTCGAAGAAGGATCTGAAATCATCTCCATCAACAATAAGATCAAAGAATTAAATAATGCCCAAGAGGTGTTGAAATCCACTGTTGTTGATACTAAGCAATCTATCTCAGACTTGCAACAAACATTGGTTAAACAATATTCACAAATGTTGGATGCCATCGGTCAATTGAATCAAAGAGTTATTGGTGAAGTAAGAGAACAACATTCAGGAATGGAAGAATTAAGTAAAAAAGTTGATTTGTTGATGAACAATCATAAAGAAATAGCGTACCAATACCAAACCACTCAACAAGCAGAGTCTACACAAAATAAAAGTTCCACAGTTGATTCATTAATGAAATGGATCTTGTTCCCATTGATGTTGGTATTACTAGTATTGGTTGTATTTGTTTACCGTCTTAGACATGATATCAAACATTCTAAATTATTGTAAATATACACAATCTGTATATGTACGAACAACTATATAAATATTACTATGTACCCTTACTTGGAGATACTGATCTTGATCTCGAGAGAGCATCATGGAAATCTTCAGTAGATCTACTCTCAAAATCCTTCGCCATGTCCTTAACAGAAGATTTTCTTTCCAAACTAGGGGTAAATTTAGGAGGAGATGACAACTCTGGGACAGATTGGTTTGGGGACTTGTCATAGATGATATCATTTGATGGACGATATGTAACTGGTGCTGGTGGAAGGGATTTCTTTCCATTGGAACCCTTGCTATTGTCTTGATCAAGTAAAACGTTTAATTTTTTCTTCTTTGGGGATGGTGATCTTCTCAACCCCATGGAAGGTTTTGGTTCTTGTTCTTCTCTTTCTTCTGGTGTTTCTTTTTGGGACTCCTTTTCGGTACTACCTGGTCCTTCCTTCTTGATATGGCTCTTGACGGCACTTTGTAATCTGGATTCCAATCTTGATTTAGATTTGGCTGCTAAAGTGTTGGCAGCACTATGACTTTTGCTTGATTTGATGGAATCGTGACGAGCCAAACTGCTGTTTCTTGATACAGCTGGGGAAACACTGTTACCAGCTGATCCTGGTCCGGATCCTCTTGTAGAACTTTGACGTCTTAACTCATTGAAGATATTCTGTTTGTTATTGAATAAATCGTTCATCAAAGTAGTTTGGAACTTGTCGTTGATGTAACTGCTTTCCGAATTGTTCAAACTATCAATCTTTGGTCGTAACACCAACGATCCAAACTCTTTGGCCAACCTATGTTGCAATTCAAGCGCGGAATCTTTGTTCTGAGTACCGATGATACTTACCAATCGGTTCAAATGGGTTAAAATCGCGTCCAAGGTTGCCAAGTTGCATTTGGGTAATTCGGCCAACACGTTTTGTAACCCATTAATTCTTGATTCGGTTTGTGATACATCATGGTAGTTTGTGTAAAGCAATTTGATGACGTCATAGTAGTTATGGGGAATGATGGAATCTGGTAACTCCATGAAATATAATTTCAACACGTTTGTTATAAGTAATGGGTGTGATTCTTTCAACACCGCCGTGATTTTATTGGGGTCCTGCAACTCGTTCAATTGGAATCTTAATTTATGGACATTTGAAAGATGGATTGGCTGGGTCCAAAGGTTGACTCTTTCTTCGTCGTTTTGCACATCTGGGTATACATTGTCCAATTGGCTAAGTATGCACTGAATAATATATGGAACAACTTTCTTGTCCAATCTCGCCTTGACATTCAAATCCACACCAAAAGTTTGGTTGATGTTGGAGTCATAGTAGTTGTCGTATAAGGTAACAATTGGCTTGAATCTTCCCGTAGAATAGTTCTCAATCAAGAATTTCAAATCGTTGACTGGGTTGATGGTTTCTTCCAACAACACCAACTCGTCACTGGCCGTTTTGAGGTTGTTGATTCTGTTGGCAAAACTGGAAAGGAAATCAAAAGTCACTTTCTTGATGGCTTTCAATCTATCCAATTCACATTTTTGCATAAAAGTCAAATGATCCATAGCCAACTCTTCAAACTCACATCTCAACTTGTCAAGCTCAACAACGGCACCGAGGTACAGGGCGTCGATATTGTTGACATCGTTGATCAATTTGGGCAATTGAGTCTTGTCGTTGAAATCCACAGTGTTCACACCTATGGCTTCTTTGACGTCTTCGAATTTAAAGTTGAACGATTTGGCCAACGACGAATCGGCAACGTGTTCATTCTCAACATGCGATAATTGGAATGCCGAGTCTTTCCATTGGTAGAAAAACTGCGATGAATTTATGAAGGCCTTACCCATAGACCCAACTGCTCTAATAAATTCATTTCTAACCAAATCTTGTCCAAATATTTCTGCTTTCTCTAAATTCCTGTTGAATTCAGGCATGTTTTCTAGTAACCATTGAGTTATGCTGCTACCGGTGGAAACGTTCTGGTAGGTACCTAAAATTGGAACTTTGTGTAGGCCCATGGGAATGGTGGTTAACATGGCTCCAAGTAAAGCTGCCATTTGTTTCTTGTCGTATTTGGCATGGGTAAATTCGAATATTTCTTCCTCTTCTTCTTCTTCTACCTCCTGTTCTTCTCCTCCTGGATGTTCTGTGCGATGTCCATTATTACCACCTTCAATTGACCCAGATTCACTTGTGCTACGCTTTCCTGATGTAGTTCCCAAGGACAACTCCCTCAATTCCTCTTGCAACTCTTGCTCGTTGAAATGGGACTTGAATTCTTCCAACATTCTACATTTGTTAAAGTATTTTTTCTGGATCTTGTCCACGGCTACCTGGTGTTGTTTCAACTGTTTGTACTTGTCGTTCAATGTGTATTCGGAAAATCTAACACGTTGTTCATGTTCTTTGCACCACTTCATGAATGGCAGTAACACGGCAGTTTCAATGGTTTCAGCAATGTTCAAGTGGTACTGGCCCTGTTTGTAGAACGTTTCGTTCATTTTCGTGTATGTGTTCTTTATGGTCGAAACATAATCGTCATTCAATTGTCTGGAACTGGTGGGTTTGGATTCAGTCAATATCGACTCTAACGAATTCCCATAGATCATTTCCAGCTCCATTCTTTTCTCGAATAGTGTAATGAAATCATTGTTTTCCAAAATGCCTTGGTGCAATTGTAAGAATAATTTCTCAAACCCTTGGTGGTAGTCTTGAGTCCAAAAGTTTTCTGCAAATGACATGGTTGTGGGTTTTGAACGTACGGGGCGAATGTGAAAGTTGGTGATCAAGTGTATTTTTTTTTTTTGGTCGATTTATTTTTCCTTTTTCTCCAGAGACTTTTTTTTTTTTTGTTTCGAATTTTTCTTTTCTTTTGTTTTGTTTTGTTTGTGCGTTTTATTATTTGGTTCCCCTGACCCTTTGTTTTGTCCAGGCGTTGGCTTTTTTTTTTTTTTCTTTTTTTTCACCGTTCTACAAAAGTCTCGTGGTGAGTTTTATGCGTTGTTCTTAAATTATTCTGGAATCGCCTTGCCATTGAAGCACTCACAATACCGCAAATCATGGCACGACAAACGAGGAAGTAGTTGACCTTTACGTGGACCATTGATTTTTCAACTCTGCATCGCTCATCATTCTTCCTTGTTGAGGTCACGTTAATTTGGAATTCTATTTTTGGGTTTTGGCTCTTACGTCGTTGAATCATTTACGAAGTGTTGGTGTAGGTTTGTATCATATACCTTACCTAATCACTACATAAGCTTAACTAGTATCATCAATGTTAATCACACACTCTCTATGTAACCTCTACTGTTTCGTGTAACCTGAAACATTCAACATGAGAATGAAATTTCTTGCCATATACAAAGGTATCTATTAATAGTAACTCTATTCATTTTTCTTGTTACGTAAGAGTAGGATGTTATTTTTAGTCTTGTAGCATTAACAGTCTAATATCTACATGAAAAATTGGATGAGTTTGGGTGCAAATTTCTTCCAAAAATGAAAATCCCAGATAAGGAAATCAAGAAATTTCAGTATGTTCATTATATCTTGCCATTACCTGTTAATATAGATCACCACTAAATCACATACCCTATAATGCTCTCTATTATCAATAATTGTACTACATATGGCTCAGATCTGGTGGTACGTTCTAGCAATTCCGTAATGAGCAAGAAAAAAAAAAAAAAAAATTCAAATTCCTGAATCAAAATCTAAACTGAATTGTGATTTTGTTTAAGAACCCTCTACACAACGGAACTCATGATACTGCGTAATTTATATTCCAGAGGATTGCAGAGGACAATACGTCCTGCTGCTCGTCAATTCACGCAGTCTATCCGTGCAGCCAACGAATCCTCAAAGAAGAATGCAGTGCCACCCCACGAGAATGGCTTATACTTTGGCAAGTTCACCAAGGAAGAGTACGAAGAAGCCAAGAAGACCATAGAAGAGCAAATCTCCAAATTAGAAGGTCAAATTAAAGGTGATTATAACATTCGTGAAAATATAGGGAAATTTGCCCAATTCCCAGAACCTAGTGACAAATCCTCATCGTCAACAAAAATCAATAACTTGACTGATTTATTCCGACAAACCATCAAATTAACTGGACCGTTACCATTAAGTGCATACATGAGACAATGCTTAACTCATCCTGAATTTGGATATTACACCACCAGAGACCCGTTGAGTTTAAGAACGGGGGATTTCATCACGTCACCGGAAATTTCATCTGTGTTTGGAGAAATGATCGGTATTTGGTATTTCAGTGTCTGGCAACAACAAAACTATCCGAAAAATATACGGTTTATTGAATTTGGACCGGGTAAAGGTACTTTGATATTTGATGTGTTGAAGACATTTAACAAATTTGTTGAAAAATTATCCAAGGAGCAACCCACGATTGAGATTTCGTTGATTGAAGCATCGAAGGTGTTACGTCAAGAACAGTGGAAGTTGTTATGTGATCCAGATCAACCATTGGAAACGACTGAGGGTGGTTACAACAAATCGGTGACAAAATGGGGCAATAATATCCTTTGGTTGGATACCGAGAAGGATATCAAACACGACGATGATATTGCTAATTTTATAATTGCTCATGAATTCTTTGATGCGTTGCCGATTAAAAGCTTTATACGTGAAGAGCAAGGATGGAGAGAATTGATGGTTGAACATACTCCAAGCGTCAACAACACACAAGCAAAACTTGAGTCTAAGGAAACTCCTAAAGAAGAACACGACGAGTCATTAAATACGGAGTTCCACTTGACCATAGCCCGAAAGGAAACTCCCTCGTCAATGATCCCACAAATAAGCAAACGTTACCGTGACTTGCCTGTGGGAACAAGAATCGAGATCTGTCCCGATGCCGAGTTGTACATTATGAAAATGGTTCAATTATTGAATAATTCAAATAAAGGTGCGATCTTGGTTATAGATTACGGTACGGCAAATGAAATACCATCCAATTCCTTAAGAGGAATATACCAACACAAATTTATCTCGCCATTTTGGAACCCAGGAGAAGTTGATTTATCCATTGATGTTGATTTTGAAAATCTCAAGTTATTAACAGAAAACGTTGTTGATAGTTACGGTCCGATTTCACAAGGGGATTGGCTACATAACATTGGTATTGGGTATAGAATTGACCAATTGTTAAAGATGAATGATGAAGTTCCACATGTGCAAGATAAAATCTATGGCGCATATAGAAGGTTGACGGATAAAGACCAAATGGGTAATATCTACAAGTTTTTATCCCTTTTACCAAAGGGATCTCCCAAACCTCCTGGGTTTTAAAGTTGTTTCTGTATATAGTTTCCTATACTGTACCTCTCGGCAATACTCTCCTATAAATAAATATGCAAAAAAAAGACATTATAAAAATAGGCGCAACGAGAAAACGGAACCAACGAAAAAAAAAAAAAACAGAAGTTTAATGAAAAACCAACAATCAACAACCAACAATCAAGCAATCACTATCACTATCACTATCATCAACATGGCATCCGAAGACTGGAGAAAAATAGATATCGACGCATTAGAACCAGAAAATCACTTGACCAAAGAAGAACTATTACCAACAGATATCCCATCTACTTCAATTGATCAAATCCAAGCAGTTGCCGGACAAATTAGATCAAGTTTATCATCCGGTCAATTCCAACAAGCTTTAATATTAGGATTGGATAATGTTCCATATATAGCAGATGAACAAACTAAGGAATTGCATGCCAAGACGATATTCGAAGTATTATGTTCAATTAGAAATAATAACAATATCAATGATTTAACTGGATTTATCAAAGGATTGAATAATGAACAACAAGACGTTTTAATTAAATACTTGTATAAGAATATGAGTAGTGGTTATGGACAAAAACAAGGTGCTTTGTTGTTGAATTGGTTTGAAAAAACCGTCGAAGTGACTGGTGTTGGTTCTATTTCTCGTTATTTAACCGATAGAAGAACTGTCTAAATTATATATAGTTTTATGTTTTATATATTAAATACGAATTGAATGGATACAAATATCGAAAGTTTAGAGTAAAAAGGGGTATTATTATTAATAGTATTACTACTTAGCAGGAGAAGCGTCGGTGTTTTCAAATCTTTGACACTTTTTCCTATCGATTTTATAAGGAGAAACAGATTTCTTCTTGTGATGAGACGATTTCTTGGATGGTGACGTGGTGTTGGTGGAGGTGTTGAGTAACAATGAAGATGGTTGTAATGCCCTTGTGTTGATATCGGTAGGATTGATTCCCAAGTCGAGGTTTGTGAAAATTGGATCGCTGATTTGTTCGTTTAATTGATATTCTAAATTGCTGATTTGTTCTTTTTGGAATGTGATCGTATCATTCAATTGGGCAACCATCTCAGCGTGTTTTTGTTTCAACGCATGGGTATCACTAGTCTTCTTTTGTAATTTTTCAGTCTTGTATTCCCATTTTTCAATCAAATTCTTCAAATGTTGAATTTCATCTTCCTTTTCGGTAAGTTGGATTTTGTTGGTCTCGATAATTTCATGCAAACCTTGCTTTTCAGATTCAAGTTTGGCAACATCACTGGATCTCATTTGTTTTTCAATAGCCAAGTCAGACTCCAATTCAAATTTCATGGACTCAACCTTATCACCTTTATGGGATAACTCTTCTTTCAACTTTGAAACCTCTGCTTCGTAGCGTGCAATTTCAGCTGCATGTGTAGCTTCCTGTTCTTGTCTCTCTTTGTTTGATTTTTCTAATTGAACGGTTAATTGCTCTACTTCAACATTGACGGATTCAATAACTTTCTTGGTATCGACTTCACGTTGTTTTAATTCTTGAATTGCCTTTTCTTGTTGCACGATTTCTTCAGCATGTCTCATAGTCAATTCTTTCATGCTAGCTTCATTCTCGTCACTTGTCTTTTTCAATTGGACCAACTGACTGTCTTTTTCGTCAACTTGCTTAACAAGTCTTTCGACTTCGTTCTTCAATCCTTGGTGCACTTTTTCCACTTGGTTGGATTTTGTTTCCAAATTCTTATTTTCCACAGTCAAATCAGAAATTTGTTTTGAAACATCGTCTAATTTATGTTTCAATTCTTGATTATTACCTTCAAGTTCTTCTCGGGACTTGGTCAATTCATCAACCTTCTTCTTATGATCTTGTTCTAACAATTCATACTTGGATTTCCAGTTTTCTTCAACACTGGACTTATCCTTCTGTAAAGTTTCCATATCACTCTTGTACTGTTCGATTGATTCTAGTAATGACTTTTCTTTATCTGATCCAGAAACACTCAATTCTTCTAACTGCGTCTTGTACTCTGTATCCTTTTCTTGCACGGTTTGTTCTAATTGACTAATCTTTTGGGATAATTCATCAATCTTGTCATTCTTGGTAACAATCAATTCATTCAAATGACCGTTTTCCTTGGATGATTGATCTTTAGACGCTTCCAGATCCTTAATTAAATCTTGAATACGAGTCTCTAATTCAGTTATAGTAACTGACTTGGAATTTATCTGGTCCTTGAATTCCACCTCGGAGTCTTGTAATTTTGTGGTTACAGCTTCCAACTGTTGTTGAGCTGTTTCTTTCATCTCTTTAGAGACTTCGGCAACGTGGTGTTCATGTTGTTGGATTAATTCGGATTTTTCTGTCTCAAACTCTTGCTGCATGTTTTCAATTTTTGAATTATGTTCATCAACCAATTTGTTCACCTGCTCCTTTTGCACTTGTTCCATATCCACGGCATCTTGTTTAAGCTGGTTGATGGTCGACTCCAAATTACCTAAAATCCCAATAATCCCAGCTGCTTCTTCTTTGAAACCAAGAAAATCGTGTTTGATTTCTTTAATAGATTGAACGTATTTATCCTGCAATTCTTGTTTTTCGTTTTTCAACTGCTCAATTTGCTGAACAAATTCCTCGTCATCAGCAACAGTATCAGTACTGACAGATCTCAGGGCCAAATTCTTCAAATAGAGTTTAGAGTTCTTTTCAATAAATGGATTGGAATCTAATGAACGACTGCTAACTGAGTATGACTTTAGTCTGACACGTTTGATCGCAATTTTTTCTGGGCTAACTGTGACCATTCTTGATCTCTTGTTAACTATCTTTGATGGACTATGATGACTTGAAGACAAGGTAGGTCTTGAATAACTTGGAACTCTTCTGATTGATTTTGTAGTCTGGGTGTTACCCGCCAGAGCTGGTGGTTTGAAATTTTTTACTAAATCAGCAACATTAGTCAAACTAGATTTGATCAATGAAGGATTACCATATGGATCTAAATTCAACACAAACTTCAAGTTTTGGTGTTTGAATATGAAATTAGTTATCAAATTATCGGACCTGACATTTTTCGGATTCACCAATAATTGAGTAATAGCAGAGTTGTTCAAGTTGGCAAACGCATTATTGGCGGCAACGCTTTTCTTTTCGTTCCCCATCAAATCAATGAATGTGGTTCTCGTGTTGTGGTAATAGAAGGTGATAACAAGACAACTGCGAGAAGAATTGGTATTGAATTCAGTGGTTTGAGTGGCTCTGCTCTTACAAATTTGTTTCCATACATCATTACTGAACTTGACTCTTTTCAAAGTGCTCTCAAAATTTTGCACATGCTTGAACTCAGATAAGGAAGTATCTAACAAGTCAACCACATGTTTGTTTTTGGAGATTTCAAAAGCGGTAACAAACGCTGGACTATCAAAAGTTGACGATTTAGCAGCGACTAATTGTTTCAACATGGTTGTTTTACCGCTTGCTGTTGGACCCATCAAAAGAATACATGAATTGGAAACGTCGTTGATTAATTGGGTATAATCATGGTTTGGTTCGTCAAAGATACTTTCAAAACTATACTCGGATTCATTAAAGTTGATTGTGGTTTCGGAGATTTGGTGGAAATGAGGTGATTCTCCAGGAACATCAGATGATCCTTTGATTTTAAGATACAAAGGTATTGATGTCATAGCTTGATGATGGTGATGACGATCTTTCTATACTAAATTCAACGGCTAAACAAATGACAAAAGAGTGTGATTTTTTTATTTGTTTTTAGTAATGAGATTATTTTTTTCTTGTTTGTATTTTGTAAACAAAACATTTCTGTTGTTTTGTTTTGTTTTGATTTATTTTGTTTGTTTGTTTGCCGCGCCGTGTCTGTGTTTGTTGTTGTGTGCAGGATATTGGTATGCATGCTATCTAAGTGATGAACGGATAGAATAACGCCAAACAGTACATATACGACGTGATGAATATATGAAGTACCTTGATAGAAGAGTGTTAATGAATGTAAAAGAGTCATATCGATTGTCTATGTCCCATTCCAGAGGGAATTCGCATTGAGTTTGAATTTAGCATGAGGAAAGTTACTCTCTTATAGTGCTACACCTATTAACATCTAATCCCTTCAACTTTCGTTCTCTTATTGTATCTAAAGTAATACACGTCTATATATTCCACATTCCACATCCAATGGACAAACACGTTGGATGTAGGTATGTATGTGTATGTTAGTGTGTGTGTGAACCGTGTTTTTTGCTCCTACAAGCCATCTTTTTTTTTTTTTTTTTCCTGTTTCTGTTTCTCCTCTGTTGTTGAAAAATAGAAGCAACCTTCTCTTTCAGACCAAAACAACAGAATTCTCCAGTTTGTTCGACCTCCCCCCGAATTATTTTTTAAAAAAACACCATATATATCATACATAATAATGTCTGAACCAGTTGAAGAGAAGTCAATTGAATCCAAAGAAGTTCAAACTACTGAGTTGGCCACCGAAGAAGCCGAAGAATCCAAGAAGAGAACGGTTGAAGGAAGCTCTGAGAAAAAGAAGAAGAAAAGAAGAAGAAACTATGACGAGGAAGACGAAGCTTTAGAAAAGGAAGAAGCTAAAGAAGAGGAGAAAGTTGCAGCTGCTGGAGCTGGAGAAGGAGAAGAAGACGACGAAGATGATGAAGACGAAGATGATGATGAAGATTACGGACAGGGCAAATTAGATGACGAGGATGATGATGAAGAGGAAGATGAATTATTGGAAATTGATGAATCAAATATCATCACTACTGGAAGAAGAACAAGAGGTAAAGTCATTGATTTTGCCAAAGCTGCTGAGAAATTGGACAAAGAAAAGGGTGTATTAGTTGAAGAGGATGAAGAGGAAGAGGAAGAGGGAGAGGAAGGAGAATTCAAAGAATAAACAAGTCCTTTGTATAGTTGCAAATTGTTAATGTATATTATTAAATTATGAATATGATTAAAAAAAAAAACTAAAAAAACCACATACACCAAATGTAATAATATCAGAATAGTAGTACTAATGAAATAATAATAATAATTATTACAAATTTTTTAGATTAATTAAGCAACTACTTTCTTGCGATGATACGAGGGGGAGGGAGGAAAGACAAACTAACGAAATAAACCAAACAAACAAATTCAAAAAAACTTAAAAAAAAAAATCGCGGCGGACGTCTAAGGGAATACCAGGATAACAACTGGATCGTAATACAACGATGGGACCGGTGGAGGAGCTTGTGCAACCGGGGCAAATGGAGCTTGTTGTGAGTAGTAATAGTTGTATGATTGCGGATAGTAACTATAGGATGGTTGGTAGTAACTGTAAGATGGATATGACGACTCGTCGTAACCGTAGTTATAGTGATTGTTGTGGGCCGCAACGGTAGCTGCTGTAGCACCAGAGGCGATGGTGGCAGAAGGTGGGATGGCAGCTGGAGTCTGTGGTGCAGTTGAGGTGGCAGTATTGCAGCTGGTGGTGATGTTGTTGTTGTTGTTGATGGTTTGGTTATTACTGTTGAAACCATTTTGCAAGTAGGTGTACCAACACTTTTCCAAGATTTGGATGTTTTCCAGGAACTTGTTGATGAATAAGTCCCATTTAACGGCTTCGAGCCATTTTCTCTCGTACTCATTCAACATGTCCAATCTGATACCACTGGCTTGTGACCATGAACGGGCGGTGAAGGTGGCATCGTCCTGGCTCTTGTTGGCCAACATCATGGACACAACCAAAAGGGTAAACACTTCGCCTTCGTC